>JAHWFP010091551.1:0-30765 GCA_023313725.1 Lithobius niger | reverse complement strand
TCCCCCCCCCCTCCCACCCCTGTCCCGCCTAATGACAGTGTAAGAATCGGATCCCCCCAACATAGCATCTGTAAAACCTGGAACCAGCCAGGACTCGACAACTAAAATAAGGTCATATTGACCACTATGAATCAGTTCCAGAAAACTACCAATGTTCCGAATCACACTACGAGCATTAAACATGATATAGTGCAGGCTATCTACGAGAGACCCGGGAGAAATCATGGGATCATTTCCCCTTAGAGATGGATGTTTTTCAGAGGTAACAGAGTCAATAGAAGTTCGTGTTGAAGGACCAATTTTCCCCTCGCCGTGGATACCATCGCAAGCCAAGAGAGTGGGATCTTTCCAGACGTGGCTGTCAATGGAAATGAAAGAATAATTTTCTTCAACATAGCTGGCGTAACAGAGAGTTGGTGTGTATGATCCTAGCATCAGTCTCGGTGTCGGTAGGCCCTAGTCTAGAAAAGAGACCAACATGGAGATCTTCAGACTTGGATTTCTAGCTCATAATGAGGTGGTACAGTCATGAACCCGGAGGCAAGTTCGATTCGGTGGTTCACTTTCAACATCGTTAGTTCCGACACAGAGGATTAAAGAGTCAACCTTTGCTCCCATCGCATGTAGGTGACTCACCTTTGTGTGAAGTTCGTGGGTTCTAAGTTCTGGGTAAGTCCAAGTTTGAGTGTTTCCATCAGCACTCAGGCCATGAACGTGGGAACCCCCAACGATGGCCATTGAATATAGATTCTAGGGATCGACCGAGTCCGGATAGATCCGGATCCGGCGCCGGATCTTGCAGGATCCGGCGCCGGATCTTGCAGTATCCGGCAAGATCCGAATCCGGCAATTATTTTAAACCGGATCCTGCACAAATAATCAACTTTCTTTTTTTCTTTGCTTCTTAGCAAAATCTTAGTAAAATAACTAAGCGGTCTACGAGTATAAAAAATTGCAGACGAAATAATTATATTGTAACAAAAATATGTATTGGAGAATACGAAACGAAGATGTTCAAAAAATCAAAACCTTTATGAGCACAAATCGAGCGTTATTACTAAAGTAGTAGCAAAAGTTGACTCATGTCTCCGCGAAAAAATTGTAATTTAAAAAAGTTTATTTCCACAAAGATAGCTTTAATTCACTAGATTTTTTCTGATCTATCAAACTTACTTCAAGGTTTTGAAGCTATTAGTACCATTACTGCAAAAAAGCCTTGGTACCTGGTTTCTTGGCTTCTTCGGTCTTTCAGGTGCTAACTATGTGGGCTACGGATGGGGGCCCTCAAGCACAAAGTGTGTTCATCATACTTATTGTATGATCTCGACAAGAGATGGGTGTAAGGAACATTTTATAGAACATGTTTACTCCAACATGTATTATCGTTAAAAACGAGGCCCTCTGTCGGTGTGGGGAGCTATTTATTTATTTGGCTACACAGGAATCACCTGCAGACAGTCGTAGTAGGTATACGAAAAGCGCAAATTTTTTTGAGGGGGAGGGGGGTTACATTATGTTTGGATTTTGATTGGGGGAGGGTGATCAAAAATTTGGTAGTCACATTTTCATACCCCTAGCCATAAATAAAGACCGGTCTCCAAAACAAGAATAAATATACATTAAAAATAAGGTGGTCACACGTTTTCTAGTACGGGTACAAAGCGAGGCATAAAATTTGAACCTACACTCCCCCCCCTCCCCAAATTGTTTACGTTACTGATGTGTCAAGTAAGGTTATTCTTCGCTTTAGGTTATAACAAGTAATAAAATTCGTGTTTTGTGTCGTCTGCTTCCGTCTGTATGCTTGTTGCGTCGTCTGCTTTTATTTTGCTATCAGCTCAAAAAGTGTATTTCGACGAATAATTAGGAAGTTAATTTCAGCCGTTTCAAACTTGACCAAGGTAAAAATGTCAGGTTGCAATACCGCGACTTAGTTTAATCAAGTCGAGGTTTGCTTACCTCTTATATTGAAATTAACGCACGCAAATACAACGAAATCGACACACGCCTTTTTCTCAATGGGGCCGCCATCTTGAAAATCCGACACGGACAAGTAAAGCTATAAGAGCCATCCCCCTGACCTGGACTCCTGGAGGAGATAGTCAACTGTTGGAGTAGTTAGCCAACTCCAAAACCTGATGTGTCTGATAACACCATATTTAAATCTGCACATTATTATTATTTTTAAAAATTATTTTCAGCTTTATTATTTTATTTGGCTTTATTTACAATTAAACAAATTTTAAGAATATTTTGGAGAATTGAAAAGATTTTGTTTTTTTAAACCAGGCATGATTAACTGATAACCATGTTTAAATCTTTAAATATTTATTTAGTTTTTTTTTTGTATTTCAGCTTTTTATGTTATTTTATTTGGCAAAAAATAAATTAAATAAATTTTATTAAAAAAATTCTGCAATTTTTTTTCGAAATGAAGCAGTATGCTAGGCTAATCAATGAGAAAATCCTTAATTTAAAATATTTTTGGATTGATTAACCTAATTAGTGCTTTATTTGATTGTTTCAAAAAACTTAGCAACATTGTCAAACCAGTGGAGTGCTGTAGCCTATAGGCACTCTTAATAGCGTAAGACTTCTGAGTGTTTAATGTAAAAAATAATGTGAAACAAAGCGAAAAATAACACCGTAGCTGCAACTTATAAGGGGAAACAAATAAAACTGCTTTATTTCATTTTTGTGTGAGAAATACCCGGTATCTGGTACCGGTCCGCATCCGGCACCAAGATCCGGAACCGATCCGGCACTGACATCAAATTATCCGGAACCGACCCGGATCCGGCAAAATGGTATCCGGTCGATCCCTAATAGATTCCTACATTTTTGGAAGCTTTCCTTACTTACCAACTTTTTTCCCATTATCTTAATTGTGGTTCCCTACTTTTTTAAAAGTGATCTTGAAAAACCTATAGGGCTTAACTTTGAAAATTGCAAGAGAGCACAACGAACTCACACCAAAACGCACAATTTCAAAGGCAAGAAGGATGTAACTATCTTTGCAAATTTTTGACAGTCCTAAAATACTGAAGATGGAATACACAGTATCTTCATCAGGCAACCAACACTCCACATGCTACGTGGTCTCTTTCCTTTATGTATTAGTCAAATTTGGTAGTTGGCCGTATTGTATACCGTGTAGTGACTGCCCTTTGGGTTATGTCAGTGAGACGAAGAGAAAAATTAGTAAAACGGTCAATGAGCACGCGAAAGCCACCTCTAAGAGAGACAAAAGAAGCGCAATGGCTACCCATGGACTGAGAACAAAGCATGAGAATAACTGGGGAGGAACAACAGTGATGCTAAAATCAACACATCCAGCACACTTCCGTGCCTTGGAGGCAATTGGTATTCAGCACTGCCAGGAGAAAGCAGTAAAACTTATGAACCTCCCAAGATCCTGCTTTTATAGCAAATTAATAAAATAGTGACCCAGAACTAAGTGAAAAACTGGAGACGAAGTGAAAGAAGTTTCTCCATCACAGACTCCTCCTCACTGTGTTACAATAATGGGATCTTCCCCTATGCCTACAGCGCGTTTTCAGCTCATAAATGTAGTCATTTATGCAAAAATTACGTCGCTTCCGTCTCTATCCCACTTCCCCCTACCCTGCTCGAGTCCATCCACTCTTTTCCTTGCCGCTGGCGCGTGCAGTCGGAAAATCTTGAGCTAAGATTATTACATTGCTGTTAAGGAGTCTTTCCGCACGATCTTTTTCACAGTTGAACTGAAGAGCGCCATTTATTACAAGCAAGCAGCGTGGCTACGAGGCTACGCGATTTGGGTGAGTAATTTCTTGGAAGCTGGTTGGAGAGTATAAAAATAGCGGCTGGCATGGCGGTGGAAAGTTTTGTGGGAACTGAGAAAGTGGCGGTCTGGTAGCTGGCCGGCCCAGTGTGTCCGCACGTGGATGTGGTGGATTATTGAGAATGTTAAGAATGTTATTGGTGGTTCAGTGCGGTTTTCTCAGGTTCGTAATGTTTAATTTGTGGTTTTCGTGGTTGACGATAGTTTAGAATTGGCGTGGCGTTGGTGCACGGCGACGTGCAGTTGGGAGCATGTGTGAAACCCATTGTCGGAGTCTGTAACGACCGAGCCGGTCGAAACCGCAGTTGCGGACAGTGAAAAGCGTTGTTGATAGTGATAGCGAGGAAAGTGGATTTGTTGATTAATTTGCACGTCGGTGAGTTTGCGTAAAATTTTTTTTGAGCGATGCGGAACGCTGGGGCGTGCATCGGCTCGACCGAGCGTGAGTAGGATATTTGTTGTATGCGTTGTTGGATTGATTGACTCAGGACAGAAGAGTTTATAAGATTATGAGCACGTGGCGTGCTGCAAGTTTAAGGGGCCATCGTGCAGGCTGGCCATTGTGGCAGACTGGCGTCGCCGGCAGTGTTGGATATTGTTGATGGTGCGGGTCTAGAGTTGGGTAATAGGCCGCCGCAGATGGCGGTTTCGGCGGGACCGCCATTAAGGAGATTGCCCCCAAATTGCGTGAAATGTTGGCGCAAGGAGTGATTGAACGGATTAAAAGCGGGAGCGTGGGATTTGTGTCCCCGATTTTTTCAGTGGCAAAGCCGGACGGATCGATCAGGATAATTTTGAACTTGAAGGGCTTGAACGAGTTTGTACTGGTGCGAAAGTGCTACTTGGATACACTACCAAGGGTGGTAGAGCATTTACAGCCAGGGTGGTGGATGGCTCGCCATCCATCTCTGGCGTATTATGCAGTGGCAATAAAGGACGTTGCGCGACGGTTGTTGATGTTTTCTTGGCAGGGTTGTTTGTACCGCTTTTGTGTGTTGCCATTTTGTTTGGCTTCGGCCCCGGGTACTTTTATGAAACTTATGTCAGTAGTGAGGCGATTCTTGCGCCGGGCCGGTGTCTTGATTTTTGTGTACCTGGATGATTTTGCGGTGATAGGTGCGTCCGCAGCCGGTGTGTGGCGTGATGTGCGGAGGGTATTGGAAACCTTGCGGAAGTTGGGTGTTTTTCGTGAATTATGGAAAGAGTGTTCTGGTACCATCGCAGGCTTTGCAGTTTTTGGGTATGACGTTAGATCTGAGGTCGGCCCATTTTGTGCTCCCCCCTGAGAAGCAAGTCCGTATGCTGCGACTGGTTGCGGTGCTGCAACGAAACCCCGTCACTGCTGTTAAGGAGCTTGAAAGGTTGCTAAGCCTGGCAGAAAGTTTATTGTGTGCCGTGGAGGACGGCAAGTTGCACACGCGTTCGTGGCAACTGGATCTGGTGACCTGATGTCGTGCGGGGGAGCGCGGAGGAAGCCTCTCGCGAGGGTCTTGCGAGGATTTTGAATGGTGGGCCGAGTCTCTGCGTTACTCGGTGGTAGGAAAATTCTGGGTCTCGATGGAGGCCGAAGTGGTGGTGAAACAGACGCTACGGACATGGGCTGGGGAGCGGCCACGGGGGATTCACAGGCGCAAGGAAGGTGGCAGCCCTGGGAAGCTGCTTTGCATATCAATGCGAGAGAGTTATTAGCAATACTGAAAGCGCTAGATGTATTTGGAGACCTGGTCAGGGAACGGGTCGTGCGAATCCTTTCCGATAATGTGGTGGCCGTGTCTTATGTGAATCAACAAGGGGGGACTAAGTCCCAGGTGCTCAACGCTATGGTCCGTAGTCTGGAGCAACGTAGGCATCAGCTGCATTGTGTGGTGCGAGGCGCATTTGTGCCGGGGAAGCTGAATGTGACAGCGGATGGTCTCTCGGAATTTCTGGGACACGTTTGACTTCAGGTTGTGTACTGCGGTGTTTCGGAAGATTTGTATTTGGTTTGGTACGCCAGACATGGACGTGTTCGCGTCGGAGGCGACGGCCCAATTGCAACGATTTGGGTCGTGGGGGCGCTGCCCAGGGGCAGAGTTCGTGGATGCGTTCAGTGTAAGCTGGGGGCCGTTCTTTCCGTACCTTTTTCCCCCGTGTCCTTTAATCGGACGTTTCATGGACAAAATCGTTGTGGATCGAGTGAAGTGGGCGGTACTTGTGACGCCGGACTGGCGGTGTGCAGCCTGGTTCGTCCGACTTTTGGCCTGGGCCAAGGAGGGACCGTATCCCTTGTGAGGCGCAGGGGCCCTCCTCTGGGACCCTTACTTGGACGCCGAAGTGGCGGGTGAGTGGGGTCCCTGTGTGGTCTGGGGTGTTGGTACGGGTTGATTACCAAGTGGGACCAAGGTCGCCACAACCGTCTTCGGAGCGATTCCGAGTTCGGTGCACGGCTGACTAATCTATCCCATTATTGTAATACAGTGAGGAGGATTCTGCGATGGAGAAATGAAGATTCTCCCAGAGAACTAGTTCTCACCTGGAGAATCTAAGTTCTCTGAGTCGAATCCGACGAAACTGTGTTACAAGCACAGCCCGTCCGCCTCCCTGCACGGAATGGTATATTCACGGCAAGGAAAGAGTGGATGGACTCGAGCAGGGTAGGGGGAAGTGGGATAGAGACGGAAGTGACGTAATTTTTGCATAAATGACTGCATTTATGAGCTAAAAACGCGCCGTAGGCACAGGGGAAGATCCCATTATTGTAACACAGTTTCGTTGGATTCGACTCAGAGAACTTAGATTCTCCAGGCGAGAACAAGTTCTCTGGGAGAACCTTCATTTCTCCCTATTACAGCAGCTGCATCAACACACACAGAGCTTGACAGCAGCAACCGGGAAAGCTGACACAATGAGGAGGTGAGGGGTGGGGGGAATTTGAATCGTCACGTTCGCTTTGGGAGTGAGGAAGAATGCCAGTATAAACATTAGAAAATTAGACAGTTTGAAGAAACTAACACTTTTGGGGCTGTGTAACGAAACGTAAGGGGAAATGAACAAAAACCAAAGTAAATTGTCCTTACCATTGGTATTTGAACCGAGATAGTAGTTGAGGTCGTGGAAAATCACAGAATTGCCACTTCTTCATCATTAGAAAGGCTAACTGGTAGTTTTTCTTAAAGTGCTTCTCTTGTAATTAGGCAGTACTTCTGGTTTTAGTGTGGTATGAGGCACTTATGTCGTGAAATAGAATTATTTTTTTTATTTTGAAGTTGAAATCATACTTATTGTGCAGCATAGCTCTTCTGTTTGTTTCCACTGTGCATCATAGAATTGATCAAAAAATGTTGCAGAAATTACGTATCCCTAACAATAACTTACAGCTAATATTTTTTTAGCCCAATGAAAAATCGTCGCAAATCGTTTCAAAGTAATTACCGTTACAGAATTTTCAATGTGAAAATTCTTCTGTTTTCAAAATATTAAAAGGTAGTTACAAATTACTATCCTGCATCTGAGGAATGTTGGACTATTTGACGAAGTCCACAATTGGAGAACAGGCCCTTAAAGTTATTCCATCTAAACAATGAACATTGGGTTTCCGGAATATCAGTTCCATTGATTCTGAAAAAGTGTGTCCTATTTTTCGAAATTATTTGAAAAAGAATGTAAACTTGAAGTGCAGCCACTGTGTATAACCAAACAAACCATAGTTTGTGTAGAAATTTTACTTTGTAAATGTTAAAAATACGTAATTGTGTGTTCTTTGTGCTTACAGGATCTCTGGCATGCGAATGTTTGCATGAATTTCTGCGACCAGATCCTGGCTTACATCAAAACCATTGTACAAAAGGATGATAAAAAGTGAGTGGTAGCTAAAAGGAAAAACCTTTCCATAAAAATATACAGATACAAATTAACACTTCTGTACATTGATATTTTCCAGTGTGGTGTATAAATTTGAACTTCGACCAGGTTTTGATATCATCTGGGAAGAACTTCCTCCATCTTCATCATTCCAATTCCTTCCAGCCTGGTATACAAAAGTATGACAATGAATATAAATAACGTTGATTCTATGCCGGGCCACAGTTTTTATAGAAACATTGTGTAAATAACATAATCACCTTTAATAAATTTGTTTTGACTTTTCTGAAGTGGACTAAATCCTGCTTTGTGATTTTAGCCTAACAACTGGGCTACTCCCCATTTTACAGAAATGTTGATCTGATTTAGGGGTACATACACACTACTTCCTCCGTGCACTATGTCAATCACGGATCAAAAGCAATGTCAATCAATGATCACAACCAAACCGAAAACGTATAATGTATATCAACACTTCACAGAAATTGAATACCGATGGTCAGTGTGTAGCTTACTGTTCTATTTAACCCTTTGCGCGCCGGACCCGTGAATTTAACGGGAGGGCAAGCCAACCGTTGCGCGCCGGACCCGTAGAATTTACGGGAGCCACTTTATCGAGCTGTATGTCAGTCCGCGTGGTGCATTGATCGCTCCTGGAGCGTTCATTCACTAAAGGCATGTGTCTGCTACAATTTCCCACCAATTTTGCCCACGTGATTAGTTTCTAGCCAATAATATTTAATTTTTTCCTGAGCTATGTCGTGTTCGTTCGTTCCCCCATGAGTTTCGGAAAAAAAAAAGATGGCGGCCATTGCATCACGTAACGACTCTCCCGATTCGGATTTTGATTTACATCGTGCACCACTTTAGACCGAGGTAAATAAGCAAATTATGGACGTCTATGAACGATAAAACTGTAAAGAGAACTGATAACGTTTTCTTATTGAAAAATTATCGATAATTCGTTATGTTAATCGAAATACAATGCGTCCGATTGGATCGGAGCAAGACGCGATAAGAATGGCCGCTGCCGACCACGGTAGCCTGCCCCGCCGCTGCCGACCATTGAGCCCCGACCCGCGGCAGCCATCCTGCTCGTCTCGCGTCGCTTGCCTTCTATTTCAATCCATTACACCGCCATATCCGCGAATTCAGGATTGGATTAGAAGTGTGAACATTTGAGAAAATGATTTTTCTTCGTTGGAGTTTTATTTATTTATTTTTTAACAATATGAATTTCGGAGATTTACACGATGTAACTAGTCCGAGTTGGAAATAGGCTTAGCCTACGCTTTGCTGAAGTGCTTCGTCACTCGACCACTGGAACAACTGAAAATAAAATGCCTTTTTTTTTCCAGCCCTAATGAAGGCGAAACAACTATTTCATAAGATTTTCATTAAGAATAGCTTGACTAATGGATGTAAATAATTACGGCTGTGTGATTACGTGCCCGTTTCTATAAAATAGGCCCAAACTTTGTTGAAAAGGAAACTGCCACTCTTGAGAGCGATTAATGCACTACTGACAGACGTGACAATTTTATTTAATTAAAAAAAAAGTTTCACACATTTTTGCTTAATTTTTGGTGTGAAGAAGGATAACAGATATATCATTACGTTTATGAAAAAAAAAAGTACTCTTTCAGCATATAAAGTTGTCAAAATTGCTCTTAAAGTCCGTACTATGTTACGTTTTTTTTATATTTATAATACATTTGCCATTTTTTCCCCAAAGAATATGCCGTATAATTTTTTGTGCGAATATTCGGGTTAAGACCTAAGTATTACGAGCTGTTAAAAAAAAATTAAACCCTCAACTACGTTTTTAAAGGGAGTTACATGAATTTTAATGCTGACGTGCAATCATTTCTTGCGCTACAAATAGGCCTAAATTTTGTTGAGCAGAAGGAAGCTGCCAAGCAGGGCAGCCGCCCCTGAGAGAGATTAATGCACTACTGACAGGCGTGACAATTTTATTTAATTAAAAAAAAAGTATCACACATATCTGCTTCATTTTTGGTGTAAAGAAAGATAACAGATATATCATTACGTTTATGCAAAAAAAAAGTACTTTCAGCATATAAAGTTGGTCAAAATTGCTCTCAAAGCCAGTACTATGTTAGATTTTTTTGATTTGTAATACATTTGCCATTTCCCCCTCCCTAAATATGCCTTATAATTTTTTTCTGTGAATATTCGGGTTAAGGCCTAAGTATTACGAGCTGTTTAAAAAAAAAATGAAGCTTCTACGACGTTTTTAAAGGGAGTTACATGAATTTTAATGAAGACGTGCAATCATTTCTTGCACTGCGAAAAACTGGCTAGTTTGAGCTAGCAGGTGCTCTTTTTCTGGCTGGCGTCAGAAGGGTTAAGTTCTGTTAAGATTATTTTTCTAGTGAACATGCAAGTGAAAGGGGTGCACCTTCTGGTCAAATGGTTTCCCTCTAATGTGACACACTCTTGGCAAAAGGAAAACTTAAAAGATTGACATAATGTCGAATTTACTTTGTTTGACGAACACTCACAGTCAATGCAACACCATAAGTTTGATGTTAAAAGTCAATTTTCAGTGTCTGATACCTGCCACCTTCTTCAGGCCAAGCCGTGGAAAACTACAAACATTCAGAAACTCACAGTGAGTGTAATCTCCATGGGACTTAGTGTTGATGATGCTGCCCTCTTCGTGTTATGTAGTAATGAAAGGTCTCCACCAGGGGTGTGCAATACCAGGTTTTTCAATTCGATACCGTTACCAATACTTTATTAATCTGAGTATCGGTTTCTCGATACTGATCCTTTTCTCGATACCGATACCTTTTTTAAGAAAAAGGCCCAACGCATGCAGTGGGCCACGCCGAGCGAATCATGATGTCCAAAACGATGTAGTTACAACCTCTACAAATTCTCTTAATGCCTGACGAAGACAGACGAACACTGTCTGTTGAAAATTCGCAAGAATCTGCTGAGATTCCTGTAATCTGAAATTGTTCGTTAGATTCAGGACTGACATTTTTCGATACGAGTTTTTAAAGAAAGCAGTAGGAATAGACAAAGTCAAATGACTTCATCTGTAGCGTCCTTTATTCCTTCATTACAATTGCCGTTCAGACAGAAATATTTCAGATGACAATAACGTTAAGCTGAACTTCTCTGTTACATTAAAAAATTACCCTTAAAAGTTTGCATAAAGGCCTATTAGTAATAATGAAAAAATTCTTAATTGTAATTAGTGTAGTACAGACAACTGTTAAGCATAGAAATTTAAAAATAAACTCGGACTAGGCTACATGGAATTTACTTACAATTTTATGTATTTCATATTACAAATAGAGCAATACAGAACAAATTATATATTATATGTAATTAAGAAAAAGCATCAAATTGGTTTGTTTGTTTTTTTTAACTTACGTGCTTGTTTAATTTGATTGGCTTTCTGGCTTCACTAAGTGTATTTTTTCAGTATACATTTTATAAAATCATATGAAGTTTATTATGAAAATATATTTGAATTTACTATTTGTAATTTAATAACACAAACATATCCAGTTTAATAAAAAAAAATCAATTTAAGTTTAAAACAAGATAGTTGCATAGATTGTTGCTGCCAGGATGTGTGCCTAATGCTTAGTGAAGATAAAATGCCTAAAGATCTTTGCTTTCTGGAAATTAAAAAAAAATTTATGTATACAAATATAAATAAAATATTTTTTAAATTTATAACTTAACACAAAATATTCAGTTTAATTTTTAAAAAAATGTCAATTAAGTTTAACAAATTAGTTACTTTTATTTTACGTAAAATAACCATCATGCATTGCACTCTTCAATTTCAAGATGGCTGCTCATGTTCAAGTTGGAGTAAAAGGCTGGTGAACAACAGAGACCAGCAACGTTGTAATAATAAAGTCTTAGCTTCCGTAAACAGTCAGCAATCAACTGTAACGTATTCTTTTCCAGTAATCACCCTTCTTCTTGGGATTTTATGATTTATTTGGTGTGGATTGCACTCAGAGAGAGTCAATAGGGTGGCCCATTAAAACGTATGAAACCCAAGGTGAAACTGCTGCTGCTGCTAAAACGTTAGGCCTATCAGTGACAAAACTACCACGATCTACAACGATGTAAACTCTTGAAATTAATTTTCTGTGCCAAAACCTCTTCGATTTTTTTTAACTAATGATACTTTTTCGATACCTTCGATACTACCGAGAATCGATACCAAGTTTTGGATTTTCGATACCACTACCGATACCACGACAGTATCGGAAAAAGTGTCGAAATTCGATAGTATCGCACACCCCTGGTCTCCACTGAGCTTGGAGTTGGTGAACAGCATGATGTTCATTCAACAGAGAAATTTTATTCACGTTGTTGCAGGAGTTTGAATGCAGCAGTACCCGAGTGTGCTCAGTTTTAACTTTGTGAGCTGCAGTGGCACTCTTTTTAATTTCTGCTTTGGCTTGGAGACCCTTTTGCCAACTCTACGTTTGGTTTCTCCCTCATACCCCCGTGGGTAGTTGCACACGGTCGTAAATTTGGTCACCAGAGACTCGATCTCGGCAAGGGAGTGTCCGATGAGGACCCCGGGTAAACGTTGGACTTGTTGAACCGGATCCTTGTGTTGTAGCAATGTTTGGGAGGGGCCAGCTTGGTCACTGGCACAGTTGCCCTCGTGACAGGACCTTCCTAGGAGGCGAAGCCTTGGGGTTCGGTTGGTCACTCACCGGTTACTGCTCCTATCGGAAATAACTTTTTCAGCTTGTCCTTTACATTTGGTGGACTCCGAAACCAGCACTTGAACCCTAGTTGGTTGTAAAGACTAGCTCGCCACGTTTTGGCATGAACCAAACAATGTCGTGGGGCCGGTCACCTTTAGATGGTTTTTGCTTCAGCACAAGGTGAAGTTTCATCGTAAGGCTTCCTTGATGGCATCATCCGCTTTCTTGGCAGGGTACGCCAGCTAAAGAAATTTCGTTTTAGTTTTCTCAAAGTACTTTCCACGATCCCTCGCCATCAAATGTGGCACATCTACCTCTTATAATACCGAGTAATTGAGATTTCAACATCGGGTGTCCCGAGCTGAAGGGGATGGCATTTTCAGTGTGAGTGCACTTTTCATACGGGTATCACAGGAGCTCTCCTGTATTTTCTCTTGTCACCAGGGTGTCAAGGAACGGGAGGTAAAGGAAAGGTATTGCGTCCACTAATTCAGGTGCGTTCAACACCATCCTTCCCGTCCCAACACTTTGACGGATGTGTTGTTAGAATGTGGACATCTAGAATTTGAAGGACAACTTCTGCAACAAGGGATGAGCTGTATCCCATTAGGGTGCTAGCAACCTGCTGGGAGTTTTCTCTTTGGAAGACGACAAAAATGTTCATGCAGTATTTTTTCCAGACCAGTGTAGTGTCACAATGACAGTCTTTAATGCTGACTTACTGCTTCGTTAACAACCAGACAGAAATTAATAACTTTCTGATTTACTTTACAAGAACAAAGCGTGAAAACTAATAAAAAGGCAGAGGATGAGGCGTTCGTTTTTTAAAATTTATTTGTTGTTGTCTAATTGTTTTCCTGCCATGACAATGAAAAGCAGAAACACAAACCACACAGGCAAAAGAATCCACCAAGTTTCAGCCAATCAAGAGTAGTGATATCAGAATAAAAATAGCTGCTACCAAGTTTTCTACACAGTGTACCAAGCCTAACCCATTTACTTACCGAAAAGTGTTCCCTTAAAAATGATATCACCCCCACCAACAGATAACTGCCAAGATAATCCCACCAACTATGAGATAAAACTATAAAAGGTTAAATGAAAAACCTGACTGATCATTGCTCCTACCTGTAGCAATGGTCAAGTTTGTCATTCAACTTTGAAGTATTGGACGATGGGATTACCTTGGCAGTTTTTCGTTGTCGAAAACCTGTAATTTTCTGACACAAACTAAAAAATGTGTTTTGAAATGTGGTATTTGCAGTGATAAATCTTGAACTTAATGAAATTTCGTTTTTAAAATAAAGCTTTATCAGAACCTTAAATAAATTTAATATGCAAGCTGACACTATAATTGTGCCAACGGTGGGGGGGGGGGGAGCATATAGACATTAGGTTGAACGTGTTACAAACCTACATCAGTTGGCAGATTGGAAAAAAAATTGTGACGAAAGCAAATTTTCCATTGCTGCGACAGAGGGCGATACGGAGTTGGGGGGGGGGGGATTAGGCCACTTGTCCTCCCACACAAAATTCCTAGCTACAGACAAATCATTCTAATTTTTATAGCTATGTACAAGACCTATATAATATACAGGGTGAACAAAAGTCTGGTTCATCATAAATATAGGCCATTTCATTGTTTATAAAAACCGAACAACCACTGAACATTGACAGGCAGGGAGGAGGCCCAAGGTGGGCACAGGTGCCCACTCCCTCCCCATCCATAAATCCAGTTTCTAATTGCTGTTCGAATACATCAATTACCTGTGAATTTTAGCATTCTTCTCTAGAGGATTAAAGTTTAACGGTGCGCCTGCTCCGTAACCCAACCGCACTTGTGCGCATGCGCAGTTCCCCCGATACAGGCTGCAACAACAACTGATTATCATCCTCTTTTCCTCTAGCCTACGCCGCTGGCACAGGTTTCCGCTTCTTCTCTCATCGTTTACAAATCCCTGTCCTGTTTTTAACAGTCCTGTTTTCTCAGTCCGATTTTTATTTTTTCGGACAGTCAACGCACGATCGGCGGACTATGCATTGTCTCGTTCCAGTATACCGAAGACTGTTACCGAATCCATGGCCGCCCCACCGCCAAGCAATACAGCGTTTCCCGTCTTCAAAAGACAGTCCGAATTTTGCTAGCCTGATTTTTCTATCCGTGTTTCAACATCACGGACAGCCAGCGCACGATCAAGCAGACAACGCCTCGGCCCGTTCTAACAAACGACGACTGTTATCCGTCGCCCGTTGATCCGGAGATTGTTGTCGCACACTTCAATTCAAGTTTTTCCTTCTACGTCATTGCTCGATTCATCCTACACTCATGACTGAATGAGCCTGTCTTCAAGCAACAATACGACTTTTGCTGTCCTGATTTTTCAATCCGAATTTCAAGATTACGGACAGCCTGCAGACGCTCAAGCAATCGACGCCATGACTCACTCTGTTGAAACGCCGACTGATTCTGCAACAAACATGGCCGCCCCACTTCGCAGTCAGTCGCTCGTCGATCCGAATTTTTTCGTACAGTCTGTTTTCCTATTTTCGGACAGCTATCGCACGCTGAAGCAGACCACGCCACGAGGCTTCAGGCCAACAGTAAAATAATGTAACAACCAATTCAACACCAACGCAAGATCAAGACATAGGTACTGCTTTCAACATACAGCCCGTCTCTTTTTCCTTTTTACGGACAGTTAACGCTCACTCAAGTGGACTATGCCTCGCTTGCTCCAGAAAAACAAAGACTGATGCCGCATCCAAGATGGCCGCCAAGCAACAAGCAACAGTCCGACTTTTGCCATCCGAATTCTGCATCCTTGTCCGGGTTTTTACACAGTCCGTTTTTCCTATCTCCCACCACAACACCAATGCAAGAATATCAAGACAATGTGTTTGCCGTTCTGTCCTGTTTTTAATTCAATAGACCGTTTTTCATCCCTGCCCTGCTTTCAACAAGCAGTCCGATTTTTCATTTTTCGGACAGTAAGCCTACGCTCAAGCGGACAATGGCTTGGCTCGCTCTAACAAAACGAAGACTGATGCTGCATCCAAGATAGCCACCTCACCGCCAAGTGATCCAGCGTTTCTTCCATTTCTGTCTTCAATCAACAGTCCAACTATTTGCTATCCTGTTTTTTCAATCCGAGTTTCAAGACAGGTCGTCATCTTCACGTCGCATTCATCTCTGTCCGAGATTTCTCTCGACTTGTCATCACGTTCATCCAAGAACTCGCACTGTCCTTCTCACAACAAGGCTCAGCCTCTGTCCTCTCCTCAAGCAAGTCCGTCTTTTATCCAGTTCCTGTCCTGATTTCATGCAGTCCGATTTTCAAGATCACGGACAGCCACTTCATGCTCAAACGGACGACGCTACGACTTGTTTTAATGAAACACTGATTGATTCTGCAGCCAATATGGTCGCTCCATCGCCTCGCAGTCAGTCACCCGTCGATCCGAATTTTGTTGCCTGTCCTATGCAAATTTCTTCTTCTCTAATCGCCGCTTCCATTTGGCCAACTCTCATCACATTCCTCATTTAAGAAGGCCAAGAAAAGAAGCACTCCCACAGATCATCCTCTTCAAAGTAGCATCCATCTCTGTCTGAATGTTCTCTCGATTTGTTATCACGTTCATCTAAGAACTCGGACTGTCCCTCTCACAACAAGGTTTACTTCTGTCCTCATCTCAAGTACACGATTTTCTGGACCGTGCCATACAACAATTCAAGTACAAGTCAACAACAGACAGGCCACGGCCACCTTCACAAAGCCATTCCAACACTCAAGATTGGATGACCAACTCCTCATCGTCTCTGTCCTGTCTTCGAGCAACAGTCCGTCTTTTTCTCTTGTTCCCTGTCCTGATTTCATGCAGTCCGATTTTCAAGTTCTCGGACAGTCAACGGACGTTCAAGCAGCCTACGCCCAAAGTTGTAAAAAGGCAAGAAAAAGGAAGCATTTTTCACAGATCGTTCTCTTCGAAGACGCATCAATCTCTGTCCAAAATTTCTCTTGGTTTTTCAGCATGCTCATCTATGAACTCAGGCTCTCCTTCACACAAGTATCAACCTTGTACTTATCTCAAGCACACGCCATAATGGACCGTGCTGCACGTTAATTCAAGTAGGCTACAAGTCAATAACTAACAAGCTACCTCATCATCATACAACCATTCCTTCACTCAGGATTGGACAACCCTTTTTTGATTCCCTAACCATATGTTTCTCCATTCCCATCCGAGTTTTTAATTTTCGGACCACTATCCAAGATGGCCGTTCCTTCGTCCTGAAGCCCTTCACCTGTCGTATCTGCTCATCAATGTTGTGGACTACCCTTCACACGATCTGCCACTGTCCTCAAGTCATGTACAAACATTTCTGGAGCATGCTGTCCGTGATTTCAAAACAAGGCCAGACATCCAATCTGAAGATGCCTTCATCATCACTGGATTGGGCTACACATTCGTTGTCATTGAAACTGAAATTGTGGATGTGACACATCCCACACTAATCTTGTTTCCGTACCCATTTTTAAACGACTCTCACAGCAGAACGCAGCAACTCATGGTCGAAGAAAAATCCCAAATAATTTTCTTACAAGCATCAAGCCATACCTTCCCTCGTTCAAGCAGACTGGACCACGCCAAAACTCAATGGAACTCCGATGTACTCGACACGCACAACGATTCTTCCCTATCCAACGTCAAGGACATGGATTCACGTATCTCATCCATGATTGTCAACACAAGACAAAGCCTCCTTATCCAAACTCGCCTTTGTCTTCACGATCTCTCATCTCAAAGCCATCACGAGTTTTCTCCATCCTCATCCAAGTTCCTGTGCTCGGATATGACATCCTTCGTTAACCGGACTATACCAAGCCAGGATTCATAGATACTCCGAAGGAACCTTCGACCATTATGGTGCTCCTTCACCCTTATTGCCTTTGGCTTGTCTATCCCGAATCAATACGTTACAGGACCATCCGTTACACAACGTTCCTCTTCAGACCACAAATCTAGAACATGCACTCACAGACCGTACCATTTGAGTTTCTCAATATCAGGCTCACCTTCCCCTCTCGACACGCCTTCATCACACCACTGTCATTCACACCTTCTGGACTGGATTGCAAGCTATTCGCCATCCTCCTAACAGACACTGTTGGGTCTGAATCACGGATAGCCATACTATTTTTCCATCGCCCATCTACATCAACCAAGAAATGACACCACAACAGACCGATTCGCCCCTTTGCGTCATAAACTACAGTTGTTTCCGCTTCAGCTTGCTGTCCTTCACCTACCATCATCACAGCCAATTCGGAATCTTCAAATATCTCCATTCCATTGCAGATAGCCTTTGCGCATTGAATCTGCTGAGACTGGTCACAGATAGCGGCAACACATTAAAATCTAACGAAAGAGTGTCTCATTGGGAACTCTGCTCATGCCCTAGGAATCCATCATGTTGTGTCCACCACCACACATTGACGCGGTGAACTTCTAATTTTTAAAAATCACAGGAGGAAAACACCCCTAACCGATCAGCTGTCCCACACTGACAAAAATCACAGCTGCTTCGGTTCGTCATCTTTTGCTGCCTACTGTCCATGACCGACACTGGTTGCAACATCTCTGAACTTTCATCTTATGCTGGCCACTGCTCCCTAAAAGCCATTTTCTGCACTCCAGCACACAGTCGTCCTTCACCATCTGCTGTCCTAGCGGACAAAACTTGCAGTTAATTAGGACTCTCATCCTTCGCTGCCTGCTGCCCCTAGACGGCATTCGTTGCAGCTCTTTTGGACCTTCGTCCTTCGCAGCTGTCACCCCTCGCCAACATTCTAGCAACCTCTTTCATCGCTGCGCCTTTAGACCTTCACCCTTCACTGCTTGCTGTCCATCACCAATATCCTGTTTCGAGCTTCAGCAGGACACCATCATTTTCCTAGGACCATCTTCCTGCTCTGCTTAAATCTCCTGACTGACTACGGTCGCAACTCTGCAGTAGGTCATCCGACGCTGCCTGTTGACCTCATCGACTGGCATTGCAATTTTCTGCCGCAAGTCGTTTCAATCCTTCTCAGTCATTAATCTGGGTCTGAATCACGGAATCTTCAACACGATTCAAAAGGCTTTCCCAAAACAGCCATAGCATGACCACTGCCCAACAGATCCGCTTCCATCCGGATTCATCTGCCTTCTGTCCTTCATTAACTACCTACCGCCTGAGGACCTTTACAGGGTAATACAGTTAATTGCCAGTCGTCGGAAGAGGGGGGGGGGGGGACTGGTGGAATGGTAAATGTTCACGCAGCTCTAATATTCTGTCGGCAGACGAAGATTACTAAAACTAATCACCTCACCAGCTGTTTAAAATTACTCGCCACTTACACTAGACTGCAAAAACAGTAAGTCTACATAAAATAAAATGTCCGCGCCTTTTATTGAGGACACTTTTTCTCCATAAAGAACACGTTCCCACCTGTGCTGACGATGTGCATTTTGTTTCCCAATCTACTTTCCAGCAAAATTGTCCCTTTTATCGTTGTGGGGCAGATATTCAGTTTAGATTCGTGTACCGTAAAAAAAAAGACCAAACCTTTGCGATAAAGGATATTCTGTCTCTTAGCTAACCACCTATTTGCAAAAACAGTGGATTTTGACAATTAAGTACTGAAACGATAAGCGTGTAACACTTAAGCATGTTATAATGTAGTGTTGGATTACAATACAAACAATAGTTACAACAATAATTTTGCACTTACGAGCCACTTCAGGGACACGTGCTTCTAGCTGCAACCCCCATTTTAGAAAAAGGCACTTCCCCATATGATGCTTTACCTGTCTGCCGAAATTTAGATCTGGCAACTTTCCCTAATGAGCTGTAGAAGTGTCTTTATACCCTATGAGAATTTACATGGGAGCATGGTGATTAGCTAGTTACTAGTAACACTCAACGTTATTGAGGACACTTTCTCTCCATGAAGGACACATTTTCGTGTTGAGGTTTTCTTTGTTACTGGACCCAAGACATCTGATTCAAATGATTTGCAAAGATTTTGACCGCATGGGGAATTTACACCAGTATGCTGAAATCATGTATAAGTTGGTTTCAGTTAAAAGACACAGTCTGCTAGTGAGCCGCCATCTGATAACAATTACACTTTAACAATTAAGCTCCAACAACAATAAAATCTCTACTTGACGGCAACACACTAGCGTGTGTCTAGATAATGTCAACTGGGAATCATATTTAGGAAAAATAGATAATATTAACACTATCTGGAAATCATTTACAGATATCCTATCCAACAACCTTCTAGAATCAACGTTACATAATCAAGAGAAAAGATAAACGCAAATCACCAAGAGAAATAAAAAAAATTACTCTTCTCAAAAAGAAATTGCGGAAACAGCTGAAGGATGCTGGAGGTGATACCAACAAAAAATTATGTAAAGAATGTAGTAACAAGCTAAAGCTACTGACTAAATCACACATGATAACTTGTGAACAAAAAATTATTCAAGAGGGAACTATGAGCGCCAACAGAATCCCTCCGTTACATTTTGAAAACAAGTTATTAATAAACGATCATGACAAAGCTAATGCCTTAATTAATACATTTTGTACAAATTGTATAGTGGACAACTTAAATTCTGTATTCTTGGAACCTGTTGCCCCCTGTCATTTGCAACCATCACATATCCCATTAATTAAAACTGTCGACTTTACAAACGTAACTATTCTTACAAACCTACAAAACCTGAAATGTAGCTTAGCTGTTTGTCCGGATGGGTTTTCTTCAACTTTCTATAAGATAACTTTACATACAACTTTATATACCATTATTTCTAATCCTGAAATTATCCCTCAAATGAGGCACTATACCCGATTGCTGGAGGATGGCCTAGAGTGAGTCCTATTTTTAAAAAGGGAAATGCAGCAGAACAAATAAATTATCGTCCAATCTCTCTCACCTGTGTCCCCTGTAGAATTATTGAGCGGATCATTCGAGATGCTATTTTAAAACATCTGTACGTGAATAACCTTATACCTGAAGATCAATTCGGTTTTTTACCTGGTCGCTCCACAACCCTCCAATTACTGAAATGCATTGATGACTGGACAAAATCAATTGAAATGGGTGTACCTGTAGATATTATTTGCATCGATTTCGCAAAAGCATTCGACTCAGTAGTGCATTCAAAGCTTGTGGATAAACTGAAAAATATTGGCATTGAAGGGAATATCCTCTCGTGGATTAGGGACTTTTTAAATCGCAGGTCCCAGGTAGTTTCCGTGGAAGAATTTCTTTCTGACACTAGGCCAGTTACTAGTGGTGTTCCTCAGGGATCTATTTTGGGTCCACTTCTTTTTTTGATTTGTATCTCTGACCTATCAACACAAAATAGCAGTATAAAAATGCCTAAATTCGCCAATGATATTAGACTCTATAAATCAATAAAAACAGTTGATGACCATTATTCTCTTCAGTCTGCTCCTGAACATGTGCAAGATTGGTCGTCACGCTGGCAGCTTCCAATCAACGTTCAGAAATGCCAGACCATCCCCGCTAGGCAGAACAAATTTAAGTTATACTTGTATATTCGCTAAATAACTCCATAGGGGCCATTCAAAAACCACGTGGCCGTTTTTTGAGCCATTTTTAACCCCCCCCTCCCCCCTCTGTGGTCATCTGTGGCCAGATCCTGGACCCCCCCAAAAAACCACGTGGCTCATAGCCAGATCCCGGACCCCCCCCCCCCATACTTAAAAAAAATACCATCTTAACGTGTTTTTGACAAATGCGGTACCACTTCATATAAAATTTGTTATTGTGCCGTACTAAATTTGATGAATTGATAGTGTCCGATACGAGAAACCCATCGATAAGTACCCTCATATTCCACTTAAGCTTTTAGACCGCCCGTGCACTGAGCGACTTTGCCGCGTGACCAGGTCGCTGCAGCCAATGAGAATGCTTACCGTTTATGTAAAAGCACGCATTAATCATTGTCATTGGCTGCAGCAACCTGGCCGCGTGGCCAAGTCGCTCAATGCGCGAGCGGTCTTAATAAACGCAAATAAACGCAAAATTAAGACTGTGAAATATTTTCACCAAAATGTTTGGCGATCTGCAACGACTACTAGACTACGCTTCATCCGGGATTTGTAACTGAGAAGGACAGTAGAAAACAGTACGTAATACGTTCATTATTACGTACGCCTTCACTGCTTGTATTGTCCCAGTGAAGCACTCGACGTCAGCCGCACACTATTTAAATGAATTTAGTCAAGGAAACGCATTCTTACATTGTTGAAAATTTCTACGACGAGCCGCAGAATCTTCCACCACTGTGCGGGATATGTAGTTCGATTGACTGGGGTCCAGACGTTAAGGTTGGTGTAGGAACAATCTGCCTCAAAACAAAACTTATTAAGGACTCCTGCCAAGCCTTTTTGGCCGTGTGAAGTCGTGATATCAAACGCCAAGCCATTTCGCCAAGCTAATCCCACCGAGTAATAGTTCTAAGGTTAACTGAAATATATGAAAATTGCTTTATGCGCAATTTTAATTATTTCATTTAATGTTTAATGTTTAAGTCTTAGTGATCCTAGTTCCCTAGGCCCTGAACCACTTGACCAATTAGGTGAGGCCTTATGAAAAAGGCACATCCCCAGAGCAATACCTGTAAAATGAGCTAAGAACCAGCTTTATCCACCGCATGGAAGAATTTATTTTCGTGGTACAAAAAATGGCGTTACCAGTAATTAGACAAATATCAACATTATTCACGTCGTTCTTTCAACGAGAAAACATTAAGCTGTGTCACTAACAGTGACTTTTATGTTGTCAGGCGACCAAAGTCTCCTGATCAAACAAGTTACAACCTTTTCAGCCTTTGGTGGCTGAAAAAACCCAAACTACTTTTGCTGTAAAGACACAGCGTGTCTAGTGGTCGCCATGCTCATATATATATTTTTATCTGGATGTTATCGTTAATCTTGTCGGGTGACACGCTAGCGTGTGTCTTGATACAAGAACAATGTAAGTCTGAGTGTGATGGTATGCACAGACTCTTGTACGGTAAATGCACCCATCCATTGGAGATCCTTTCAATGCAATAGCCACGTGGCTAATTTCGAAACCCCCCCTCCCCCCATTGTGGTTACTTGTGGCCGAAAGCCGACCTCCCCCCCCACCCCCTGGCCGGCCACGTGGTTTTTGAATGGCCCCATACTGAAATCCGAACCTTCAATAAAAGATCTTGGTGTCTACTTGTCTTCTGATCTAAATTCCTGAAACCACTGCACTCAGATTGTTTTCAGAGCAAAAAAATCGGTCACATGATCAGACGCTGTTTCATATCAGGCGATGCCCACCATTAGTACAGGCATTCACTGTTTATGTACGATCCATCCTCGAATATGCAAGTCAGATCTGGTCCCCACACCTAATTAAGGACATCAAACTTGTTGAATCTGTTCAAAGATCGTCCACAAAATATCTCCGTGGTTGCTATCATCTATCTTATAGGCAGCGATTAGAACATCTTGGCCTTGAATCTTTGGAGCTTAGATGATTCAGGGCAGACCTATGTCTCACCTTTTCGATCTTACACGGGCTTGTTTAACATCGACCCGAAGCTTTTCTTCAAAATTCGCGGTAACGAATATACTCGGGGTCATTCACTTAAACTCACAGTAGCAGTAATGAAAAGGGACTGTACAAAATATTTTTTTATCAAACCGAGTGGTACAGCCGTGGAACTCCCTTCCATTTGTGCTGGTCGCGTCTACTAGCTCCATCAATTTAAACGAGGCCTAAAAAAGGTAAATCTTTCTATTTTTTTTAATGTATCTTTGATTAGTTATATTGTTTTTGTTTTGTTCGTTTTATTCTTTACAATTACACATTTCTTTGTTATTCAGTTATGACTTAATAACTGAAAAATCCTTTACGAAAAAATTCCACACATTGAAGAAATTTTATATTTCATATTCCAATTGCCCTGCCACGTATATTGCAGTTGGCTCCACGTTTGGTTTTTTCTTTACTTTTTATTATTATTATATACATTTTTTAAAATTGTAAATAGCTCTAGTTTTAATTTTCACTTCAGTTTTTAACTTTCACTGAACCGGTTTCATGCATTTCATTGTTTTACTTACAACTTCTAGGCTGGATATTTGTAACCTCGCAGGGTCGTTTCCTGTTTTTGTACTACTTCACCTATTGTTCTATTATTATTATAATATATGACTGCACATTTTTATGCTATTTTTTAATTTAATCTATCTTCGTATATACTTGCATGCAATTATAATTTAGGACAGGTGTAAGTGGAACATAGCTTTACCTTCCTGGTTTCCTTTTGTCACGTTGATGACAAACTATTTCTTTTCTTATCTTATCTAAAAGAGTTGTAGAACACCCATGCGTGGTTCGGAAAGTTCGAGGTCCACGACTTAGTCCAAAGAGCGCTGTGACACACATCTTCCGGAACTGACTATTCTGTAAAGCATCCCTGACGAACATGCCAACTTTCACAACACCACCAAATGTACACCTCATTGCATCTTAACAACAAAGTCGGCTCACAAAGATCTGCTCACACGGCACGACACAAACTGGAGAACATCGGTGAGCCCATGATTTTGCGTCAAGCAATGCTCTACTCCCATCCACGAGGTCACAAGCGTTGGACACAGACCCAAGCACCATAACTGGAAGAGACGCAAAACCAATTTTTCTCCTAAAACGTAACCTCCTTAAGAACGAGCGCAACAACTCCGTCAGACCAAAGTCCACAGTCACACTGCCTTCCTCTCAAAGAGACTGCGTACACAGTTACTGCACAAAAGTTCCTGACCACTCGTATTCGCAGAGTTCAGCAAACGGCATGACTGCATCTCTGAGTAGCCAAACGTAATCGTTTCTCCAGTGTGGCGGCCTGAGAGTTCTCTTGGGTCTGGAGGTCGCTAAACCAGCCTGCGTGTCGGCATCGTTGACGTTCGAGTCGTCACCAGAGACGGGTTCATCGTTGCCATCCTTTTGCGTAGCCTCCTGACCCTCGGCAGAACTTTATCGTCTTGCTGCTGCAGAACGATGTTTTCCTGAGCCACTTCATCGCCCGAGTCGCTTTCGTCCTCCATCGGCCCGTAGCGATCCATAGTTCTTGGATAAAAATATGGCTCCATGTCGGAAATGTTTATTGTTCAAACATCTGATGCTTCGTTGGTCGCAACAACTTGATAAGTGACCCCCGATTTCTTCTTCAGGACCCTATAAGGAGCTTTATACTTGGCTGCTAGCTTTGCAGAAAATCCAGCCTGCGCATCTGATCTCTGGTGAGTTCTGATTTTGACCAGTTGACGAACTTCGAACTCCCCTGGCCTTTGGTGCTATGCTCTCTTAGCATTGCTCGCAGCTTTCGCAAGGTTGGCACAAATCAGGTCATGAGTCTTCTCCATTGCATGCAGCATGGTTCCTTTCCACGTACTCCTGGACGGTCATGGTTGACTGGTTCGCGGGTAAACTCAAGATCTGCAGTGGGTTCCGTAAGTCTCTGCCATGCCAGAGATAAAACGGAATTTCTCCGGTGCACTGATTTTGGTTTTCGTGCATGTATGCTCGAAGACAGGCTTTCATGGTGCGATTCACTCGTTCCGTTGAATTTGCCTGCGCATGGTAGGGTGTGGTCCTGTTGTGGTGAAGACCAGAGACCTGCAGCATGGCCTCAAACATTTTCCCACGAACGAAGCTCAATTGTCCGAGACGACAAAATCCGGAGGACCGTTGTCCACTACCACCGCTTGCAAGAATTTCGTTGCCGCCGTCTTTGCTGTCTTGAAACGTGTTGGGACAAGCCATACAAATTTGGTGTAGTAATCTACCATGCACAGAATGTACTTATTTCTCGCATAAGTTTCTGTACGTGGCCAACAAAGTCGATGCCAATCACGTGCATAGGGTAATGCGGGATAACAGGTTGTAAGTTCCCTGCCTTCTTGGTCTGTGCTACTTTGACCACTTCACACACCGGGCATGATCTCGCATACTTAACCGTGTCAGCGAAAAGTCTTGGCCAATAAGCAACTTGACTTAGTCTTGACAAAGTTTTGTAGATTCCCAGATGGCCAGCCTGCCTATGATCATGATAGCTGTGTAGATACGTGTGTCTAAGAAACTTCGGAACATAGAAGCGAAAATTGCCATCAATTCTCTGTCTGGAACTTTCGGATCCTTAAAATAGAGCAAACCTTTCTTGTCAAAGGCATATCTCTCCATCACCCTAAGCAGAAAATTCCCTTTCTCGATACCAGCGGCTTGATTCGGCTTGAAGAGCGTCCTGGAGATTCTTGCAATTTCCGGGTCTTTCCTTTGTTCATGCTTGAGTTGAGTCTTGTCTCGAAGATCTACAACTGGATCGTCTCTCAGATAAAACATCGGTAGTTGCACCATGGATGTCGGTAGACCTGGAAGCGACTGTAAGAAGTGCATCTTCGTCGGCGGATTCCTGAAGAGGGCATCTGCAACAACGTTTTGCTTCTCTGATCTGTGAACGAGCTGTTCGTCCCAAGTTATTGGACGGGACCCACTAGAGTGCTTCGTTGTCCGTAATGAGTAGAAAGTGAGCTCCTTCAACGTAGTGTCTCCACTTAATAAATTATGTAAGTACCGAATTATGTATTAAAAAGCAAACACAAGCCCTATACAAATTGCCATGACCAATTATGAATAATATTTGTGCATCTTAAGAAACACATTCATAATCCACACCAAGTCCCGCAATCTATTAAGAGAGAAAGAAGGAAGTAGAACAATTCAAGGAAGTGTCCTCATTCCCACCAAAAACAAGAACAACTCCATTAGGGCCAACTGTAAGAAAACAAAGCATGGGCACTAGAATAGACCAGTCTTAGCTTTATTTCTGTGTCACCTAAAAACCTAGATCTATTTTTACTCAGGTCAAAGAAATTTTGGTAGTATGACAAGGATGCTGTTCTCTTAAACAGCCACACCCGGTCACCAACCTAGTGACCTGGCCTGGCCTACACAGGAAGAGTCAGGAGGCCAGTGGTGCAATAACAAACCATATAAAATGATATAGCCAATACTCTATCTAAGTTTATCTTCAATTTTAACTTGTCACACTGTGGGGGCAGACCTGATGACAGGTGGTGTACAAGCCTAGCCTAGTGAGATCGAGAGAGAACACAAGCCAGCATCCAAGCCATCACTAAAAGCTAAATACCAATATAATATATTTGGGTATCCTGGCAAGGTCCAGAGTATTGACTTCATATGGCAAAATGCCAATATAACTAAGGGAGTAATTATACTTGTGGTTAGCCTAAAGTAGCTTGTCTGATGTATTCACATACCCTTGGTTAGTAGTCCCGGCCTTTATTGAAATATTACAAACTGAATTGTGCACTGAATCACAATTAATATTATATAACGATACTGTATGAGGGATATTAAAATCCTTGTCTGTCCATTCACAATAAGTTCCAAATTTCCCGGATTAATAGGGGACTTTGCAAGAAGAGAGGAAACCGTTGGCGACGAGGACACACTCATCACGGGCGTCACGTTAGGCTGAATGCTCGGTCCATCGATAACAACACCAGAATGGGCATTCACAGTTTCTTCAAACTCATTTGAGGTACTCATTTTATCCAACCGTAACTCCAAAGGGGTTTTCCGGGCCGACGAGGAGGGAACCACAGCCGCTTTCTTGGCCAACTGCACACGTTTTTGGTCAGTCTTTTTCCATGTACACAAAATCTTCTTTACCACCGCCGGGTCCAAAAGTTCGCACAAACCACATCTCGATTCGGTAAATTGCATGGCCTGCATTTTCTACAAGCAGGAAGAATGACCCCCGGAGTTTTCAAACAGGAACACTCAGGAAACTCGCCGGAATCCAACATCATCTGCAATTATTTGAACGTCCATCACACCTTAATCGGGACCCAAACTGGCGATTAGCCAATGTTTCACACTTGAAAAGCAGAGCACAGACACCACATCCTTACTGGTCTGTACCCGAAAACGAAGTGATGTTTGAAGGCTGGTGCTGCATTGTTGGGAGAAGCGATTGTTGCACTCCAAGTGGCAGAGAAGCTAACCTCATTGCATTGCAAGTGTTGCAAAGGTTTTAAACGTTATAGGGTTTAATAAATTCGGGTAGAAAAGCAAATCGAAAACGATTTTAGTACATACTAGAGGTTAGTATTTTACAGATAGTAAGAAACACGAAGAATGAAACTCGGGGTGTGCACAGTCAAAACTATGGGGGTCTGTGCTTGCTGCGGAATCAGAACTGTGATCGTTGACTTTTTCAAAAAAGAAATTAGTGAAAATAAAAGGCTCCTTCCGGTAGTTCGGGACGAAAAGTCCAGACATCAGCCTCTCGAGTGGGTGTCACTGGCAAATAACATTGCAAGGGTAAATGAAAATAGTATTTTGAGGGTTTCAGCACGAACACTAGTATAATCCACTTGAAACTTGGTGGGTAGATACATCTCGTTTTCCCCGAGACGATCTAGCATATCTCCCTTCCCGTGCAACCCCTTAGGGCAGCGCTATAAGAAATAACGTCGCATGGATGACTATCCCGTAGTTGGTTTCTCCTTGTACAGCCGACAATAGCATAGCTAACATCGAAAAAAGAAAGGTGCTTCAATTGCTGCAAAAGTCTGCATACATGCTGGGGTAAGTAGCACAAGTACAGCAACGAAGTTGCAGCCATTTATCTCTTTAATATGCAAAGTGTACTGCCTCTATCTGCAACAACTATTACTTAAGTGCACTCATGATAGGACTTGACCATTTACTCAGATCCAGGCATTGCTTAGCTTTCAGGTAGCGGTTTAAAGACAGCAGTGGTAGGAAACTATTACTTAAGAAGCAGCTGTGACACAGTTTTTGCTTAAGTACTCCTAAAACACAGCTGTGGTACGGGCGTTACTCTTGCACACAACTGCATAATTTTTGGTGTAAATATACCTTCCATACTTATTTAGCCAAGTTTGGGCTAGAGATATTAAGTTTTAGTTTTGCTGGAGGGGGACTTCCATCATATATATACTCGGCCCGGCGCTGATTATGGTAGGTAATTTTGGCGATTGCTGGTTTCTCATATGCTTTTTTTTAAGTTCTGGGAAAGTCACAGAATTGGCAGTTCTTCATCATTAGAAAGATTAATCGGAAGTGTTTTCGAAATGCTTCTCTTGTAATTGGGCAGAACTTCTGGTTTTAGCAGGTTATGAGGAACTTGTCTTGAAGTAGAATTCTTTTTTACATCCTAAGAGGATGTAACCAGAGAATTCATTTTTCTTGACCGTGTCTGATGAAATTGTTGATAAACAATCGAAAATTTGCAAGACACGGACAGTATCCTGTTTTTGAAAGTGAGCGTGATCCCAGAAGCAGAATATTTTCAGCCGGTCTGCGGGCAGTGGGAGGTGTCTGCGGGTGGCAGGAAGGGTGTGAAGATGGAATTTTGCATTGTGCAAATTTTTGAGTTAGGCCAATTTGGGTTCATCAATAAGTTTCTTGCGAGAGCTTTTTTCCTAGATCTTTGTAGGTTGTTTTTGCTAAACAACTTGAGAACGACCAAACTTATCGTCATAACAAGAGCACCATTCAAAAGCTCTCGAAAAAACGGTTAAAATGGTGTATTTGAACATCAAAATCGGTCAATTTTTGGCGAAATTATCCCAGAAAGAAGACTATGAAAGAAAAAAGTACAGGTTAAATCGTACTGCAACACTGCCAGCCGAACTGCGACGTAGCGTCGCTCCGATTCTGCTACAGGGAGCGTGACGAGTTATTTCCGTGTTCAATATATTTCCATGGAGTTTCAAAGTAATTTCAGTAAACCCAACGGTTTATATTGTAATTATTTTTTTTATTTATTTTAAAGTTGAAATCGGGCTTAAATTTAATGCAAAAAAATACGTGGCCCCATCCAAATGAAAGTGTGGGATGGGGAAGAGGCCCGTAAACTTATTTCATCTCAACAATCAACATTGGATCCATGAAACTGATCTTCCATAAACCTAACGCCAAACCTAAAAGGATGAAAAACAAACCAACGTTTGTGTAGAAATTTTGCTTTATACATAAAAATACATAATTGTGTGTTCTTTGTGTGCTTACAGAATCTGTGGCATGCGAATGTTTGCATGAATTTCTGCGACCAGATCCTGGATTACATTAAAACCATTGTACAAAAGGATGATAAAAAGTGAGTGGTACCTAAAAAAAAAAAACCTTTCATAAAAATATACGGATATAAATTAACACTTGTGCACGTTGATATTTTCCAGCGCGGTTTATAAATTTGAACTTCGACCAGGTTTTGATATCGTCTGGAAAAGCTTCCTCCATCTTCATCATTCCAATTTCTTCCAGCCTGGTATACAAAACAATGATTTGCTTAAAAATAATAACAACAAAAAAAGTGAATAAAAAAAAGTGATATAAATAATATTGCTTCTGTGTCGGTCACTTTTCGCATAGTAAATATTATCAATAAATTTGTTACGATTTTTAATAAGTGACCTACATTTCGTTTTTTTGGTTTTAGTATAATAACTGGCTACTCGCCATGTAACACTTATTTTGCAAATTTTCGATAGGCATTATTGACTAACGGTGACAAATTAGGCTTTTAACATTGTTCAGTGCACGCTCATTTTATGGAATACTAGGTTTCTACCCAATATTATAGCCTGCCGTAATCTCGAGGTAGTGGTCGTTGAACCCGAACATTTCCACTTATTTGGGATACTCTCACCAAGATATCGGCTAATTAATAATGTGCTGGATTGACTGATTTGAGGGGCCTTACAGGTTCATCAGATTTGGATCATCAGGTTCATCCGATTTGAAGTTGAGGGGTGAATGTTTCTGAACATTGAAAGAAAGATGGTACAATTTTTCAACAAAAATTTTGAACTGAACTAGTGATTAAACCAAACCGATTGTAGCTTACTGCTGTATTTAAGTTATGTTAGATAATTTTTCTGGTGAACCTGCAGGTAAAAGGGTGCAACCACCGTTTGAATGGTCAAATGGTTTCCCGCAAAAGGGAAACTGTTCGTTAACCGGCAGGTCACCTGTTACATGACAAGAGGTGATTATAATCCATGTTTGAGGGCTAGAAATTTAACACTGGACTATTCTAGACAATGAATATGGGGAACTAATTTTATTATTTAAGCTTGCCATCAGTTTAGTCCAAGTCATTCCCTAATTTGATTCGACCTGAATATTATTGTAGGTGTAATTTCACTCTATTTCAAATTTGCCAGAAATTCTGCTGAGCTTTACTTGAATAGGGTGAAACTGAATGGAA
>JAHWFP010091550.1:0-10549 GCA_023313725.1 Lithobius niger | reverse complement strand
ACAACTACCAGAACCCTATTCACTTGATCAGTAATTGATTGTTTGTACGCTGCCATGAACTCCATTTGGCTCCAGACACTTTCCACAAAATTCTCCGTTAAAACAATGATAGTTCGACGACTCTGCTTCACGGATGCAAAGATCTGTTCAATGATCCACTCTCCTGCGGGCCAATCACGATCGTGGAGACATAATTTGTACGAGGGGAGTTCGTTTTCTAATCCTGGTACCAAATTACATGATACCCAATCTTCGTCCAATGAACTATAAGACACAAACGCATCGTATATCTTATCTTCGTCTATGTCATCTTCTGTCACAAATCGAAGACAAAATCCATGTGAAAATAACCAGAATTTAATGAATTCCTTGTGTTGATAATAGACTATAACAGCAGCCACAAACGCCACCATCAACAAAACAAATAGCGGTAGAAAAATCTTAAGTAATAGTTGATGTAATGCACGAATGGGGCATAGGTCAGTGTCAGTGCTGTTAAACAAATACAAAATACGTCCAGTGTGTGTAGAAGTGCACCACATTTCACTTGAATCTATAAAGAAGCTTGCATGCATAACGTTCTTTACACTTTCTTGGATTTCACAGTCACATTGCCATGGATTGTTTGAAAGTAACAAACGAAGTCGGTGACCAACTGGAAGCGATAGTTGGCTCAAAGATGGAAAATGTTTCAATCTGTTATTCCGAAGATCCAGAGTCCGAAGAAAAGGAAAATTACCAAAGTCGTTTACTGACTCTAAACTGTTATTATTTAAGTTAAGCTCTCTTAAAATCGTCCAGGTATGAGAAAGTGGAGTATCAACATGATGAATGTTATTATTGCTTAAATCTAGAATTATATGTGTGTGGAATGCATTGGTATTAGGAAAAGCTGTTAATTCTGTCCCACTGCAATTAACTGTGATGATTTCATTGAATCCTGTTGTAGTGCATTCACATTTATCAGGGCAGTAAAAAGTAAAACTGCATACTGTATTTGAAATTTTTTGGTCGTCTAACGCCTCATGTGTATTTTTGTAAGAACGATTGGCTATTTTAAAGTTAGTAATGATAAATGATACATCCGATCGGACGATTCTTATATCTGGGTGTTGAGTTATATTCAAACTCACCAACATTAGAGTCACAAACTCACATATTTTGAAATCATAGCTTGAAAGAAATAAGCGAGTATTTGGCTGTCCTAAACTTAAGTTGGTATACAAAGAATAGGAGAGGTTAATTCTTATTTGTAACGTCTTTTCGCTACTAAAATATACTTCTTTTAAGTGACTAACATTTTTTAAGATGCTCATATCTAGTGTACCAACGTTATTGTACCTAAAATCAATAGTTGAAGTAACCCATTTTGCCAGTTGTCCTGCTTCCCAGTTTTCTAAACAGCAATCCTGACACTCAAAATTTTGAATGTTTTTAGTAGTAGGCAATGATAGCGACGAATTGTCGAGACAATTGTATGACAATTCTAGTGTTATCAAGTTACTGAACAACTTCCCCATTGATGAAAAATTAGTGAGATAGTTAGATGATAATTTTAAATGTTTTAGACTGACATTACTAGGAAAAGCATCAAAAGGAAGCTTTGAAAAATTATTCGTAGTTAAAGAAATGAATTCCAACTTATGAAGGTCTTTAAAAATTCCCTTTTCAAGAATAGTGTTATTCACAAGACACCAAGACAATTCTAGAACTCTGATTTCTGTATTTAGCCGAAATGTGTTAAGGGGCAAAGATAAAATATTATTTTGGGATATATTTAGAACTTGCAGGTTTTTGAGTGGATCCAACAGGCCTGCGTTCAAGCTCGTCAACTTGTTTACAGATAAATCTAGATACGTTACTGAAGAGAGACCCTGAAAAACTAAGTCATTTTCAAAATCTGTTAAAAGGTTATTCAGTAAATCTAACTTTACAATTTTACTCAGGCCTAGAAGTGTGGATGAATTAAAAACATGGAGAACATTGTCGTTCAATGTTAATTCCAGCAAATCTGGAAACACTAAAGAGAACATTCCAGTAATTCCACGAATGCAGCTGTTCGTCATGGTGAACTTTTCAACTCTGTTCCCTGTGTGATTTTCTGACAAATTTAAAATGGAGGTTGTTAATAAATTGTCACCACAAGTACCTTCGTAGTGATGCGAATGCGGACGAGTGGAAGTACGATGAACAGTAAACTCGAAATCCATTATGTTTGTCAGGGATAAGTACCTTAAGAATTTCTCCATGTACAGATAAAAGGTTCCTTTTACAGCGGGAGCTTCTATACTCAACTTTGGACGAGTAGCATCAACGTTCCAATCAGAATGGACATCCACCGACAAGGTTTCAATGAAGTGATCACAAGAATTGACTGCATTGGGTTTCGTATTTAACCTACCATGACACACGCATTTGTCTGAATCACCCATAATCAGATGAGAACAATTCATTTCCAGGTCTGGTTTGATGAGAATTCCATTGCAAAAGTACTTGTCACATGCGGTACTACAGGGCTCCAACTGAGCGTTCACATCAATGGCTAAAAGAGACCTCTCGAACATCGTCCAAGTCACCAATATTTGTAAGAGCCGTTGAGCCATTTAAATGTCTTTCCTTCTTTTAATTCTACTTTGGGAAAAGGACTGCTGCTAACGGTAACAAAAATGCTTCAAAAGCTTCATTCTTCTGTCCTAAAAAAATAACAAGAATAACTTAATGAGTATTAAAACAACTTGGGAGAAACATACAAATGTTTCTAATTGTTAGATTTTTAGAATTCTAAGATGGCACGTGCACTCGTCCCTCCCATAACCAAGACTTTGATATATTAACAGAGTCGAGGCGTCAATTATTTAGCTGTCAATTCTGCTACCAGATGCATTGCAGTAGGGCATTGCCCTTTTTGTTTTAGGAAAAATGGCCATTTGTTGAGAAAGGTTCCTTAGAAAGGGCCTAAAAGCATAAAAAAAAAGGTCTAAAAACACAAAAAGGGCTGTAATGGGGAAGAAAAGGCTAAGAGAAGGGCAGAAAAGGGTAAAAACAAAGCGCGCAAAAAAAAAAAAGGTTCCCAGTAATAAAGGCTATTGCGGTTCTGTGCCAAAAAGGCTACTGCGCTACAGCACCCTAAAAACCTAAAGCAGGCAAAAAAAGCCAAAAAGGCACAAAAGGCTGGAAACGAGATAGAAAAGGGGCTTAAACTTACTGCACCCTTTTACTAAAAGTTGCCCTTGACCTCTCGGGGGCCTGTGCACGCTACTGCAAAAGAGCCAAAATAACACTTGAGAGCTTTTGACCTACACCAAAAGCCGCATAGAGTGTGTCCAAGCCAATTAACATCCATCATTTCGTATACGGCTTTAATGTAGAGAAACATGACGCCCGCCACCTTCCCCCTAATTCAAGCCTCCCTGATACCGGATTCCAGAAAAAGAACCGCATTTTGAGCACTCCTATGCCTACGAAATCCAAATTGTGCAGGAAAAAGCTCACCACAGCTTTCAACAGTTCTGATAAGCCGACAATTCCGGATTCTTTCAAACAATTTCCTTATGCAAGAGAGGAGGGCCTGTAGCTGGTCACACTAGCAAGCACTTAGCCCCTCCCCCACACAGGAGACAGGATGGTGAATAACCAGGATGGGGATTGGATCTACATCATCAAAGATTTTCTGAAAAAGGCCCAAGAAGCCCATCCGACCTGCCTTGGGGAGACGCCTTCAGCTGACTGTAGGAAATCCCGGCAAATAATACCGGGAGTGCCATCGGACCTGCACCTCGCCAAGGCTGCATCCAGCAATATCAAGGTTCCTTCTTCTACACAACCAACAACACCAAACCAGAGAGAAGGAGGAGATGGACCCTTGGGCACATGAAAGAGAAGGGAGAAATTACGATTAAAAGCTTCTGCCTTAGCCAGTTTCCATCTAGCCAGTAGGATCCAGCACCCACAACACAGAAGAACACACATCATACCCTAGAGAGGGGTAAACCACTAGAAATCTTTTCGCGTAAGCGCTCCCCATATTCAGCTTATCCAATTTGCAGAATGAACCTGGATTCAAACAAAATGGCAACAAATTCATACCAGCGTTCGACAGACTGACGGTGCTTAAATCTCTGCTACGCTCATCTGCAGTCACGAACAGCCAAGGTGCAGCTGCGGGTCCACCAAGATAGCTTGGGGTTAACCAGGGGTGCCTTCGAAAGTTGACCCAACTGCCCGGAGTAACTCAAAATCTCGCGACTGCGTGTATTAACTCCTTAGGAGTGAGTGACCGTGTATACTAATGCTTGATCAGCAGCGCCAGGGTTGATTATTTTGAGTTACTCCATGGTCCAAGAGAAACCTGACTAACTCAGTTGGAGTCAATTTTTGAAGGCACCTGTGGTTCTGTGATGTTTTAATTTTTTCCCGTGCTGACCACCTCTCCGACCAATTGACGAAGTACCCTGATCTAACCTTCGGTCGCCAAGAGTGGGAGAACGGGTGAGACAGATGAACATAACTGGAATGCCTCTGAGCCTGACAGAGTGCGACAGGGGTGGTCACTTCCTCTCAAGTCCTGAGATACCTCAAAAGCAAAATTATGTGCTAACTCCGATGAACAAAGGAACACATCCAGAATAGATTCTTGAATCCGTCCACCTCACCACAGTCTGACAAAAGCCGGAGGCCCATTGTGTATTACCTCGAAATTAAGCCAATCAAGAGAGTTCAATAAGTGACCCCGTTGCACAACAGCGACCAATGCAAGCCACTGGTGGGCATTAAAATCCTCCCAAGTTCAACGGCCCTGGGAGTGACCCCACCCAATCATACCAGTTCCTTTTCAGTACACAACCAACAACATGGACAAAAGCTACCATCAACCATTTGTTGTCCCATCACACCCTCAAAATGCAGGCATCAATGCCTGGACAGATGTAGTGAGGGAACAAAGAGAAAGTGGTCCCCTACCGGACAAGGGCCCTAATAGTGGATGGAGAAGGTACAGAAATCCCAATAAAACCCTGAATCAGCAGGGCCAGGCCCGCAGGCAGCTTAGTCTCAACCAAGCCCAAAATTTTCGCCCTGCAACCCAGTTAAAGAATGCTCTCCAGTTTAGATGCGGCTCGCCTGACATTCCAAGAACAGACCCTGAACCTATTTTCGCAGAGCCCACATTAATATTCAGATAAATAAACACATTTTGCAAATCTACATTTACACCATTTCTCACTCTGCAACAACAGCACCATCAACAACTGGGGCCGACACATTCACAGCTGGATGACCAGCCAAGGCAACTGCTGCCTTGTCCTGCAAACAACTCTCAAAATGAGCTCTGAAAGGTCTTAACCATTGGAACACAAACTCACACTATCTTCCTGACTGAGAGCACTCTGACCACTCGGACCACTTCGCATTACACTAGTTGGAGCAATAATAATCTCTATTGAGTAGGTTTGACCTTCATCCTCCAAAGGGAGAAAGCATTTACCAGCCAGCACTAGCATCTTGTAGGATGGTGGCGAACAGTCCGGACTAGACAACTTCTTGGTAACCTTCCTCCTCCTAGGGAGCCTAATTCTCCACTCCTTTCCATTTACATTCAGTGGATCGCTGCACTCACTGGGTTCAGCATGCTCACTAGGAACATTTGACTCGTCCAGTGGAACTGCCGACGGGATTGCTTGCAAGGCCGACGGACCTGGAAGTTCCAGATGCACAACCTGACTACGTAGCACTAGGGGAAGAAAGCGGAAGGGGGAATAGGAGGAATAGGCATATTTTGACATCTGCACAGCCAACGAAAGGCCAGACACGGGAACATGGTTCGTGTTCTCATCTTTACAGCTCGATCCGGCAGTCCTGGAGTCGCCACACAGCGTTTCTGTTTTTCCTGGATATGCAAGCAAGGTGCATTACAGAGTACATAGCCCCTACAAACGTGCAATACTCACTGCAGCAACGCTTGCACACGTGACCTCGTCAACCACAACTGAGGCACCTGGGTGGCTTATCTGCCATGGCCACCATGGGTGGCACACCCCTAATTCCTATAACGTCTGGAATATCTTCTATATCAATACTGTCCTTTAATTTGATTGAAATGCTCCTAACTTCCGACGAGTAATGCTGGAGACCCTACCAGGAAAGCATTCCGTGCCTAGGCGAGTCATAGTTCGACAAAGCACTACCGATCTCATCAGCCGAGACTTCTAGAGGAAGTGTGTCATCTAGGTGTCACCTTAGATAGAATGTTAAACTGGAGTTCTTAATATAGACTGCGTGCACTACTGTGCAAAATGTATTATCTTAAAAAGCATGTTTCATTAAAGATGCTTAAATTATTTTATTTTGCCATGGGACAGTCATACCTTCAGTACTCGATTAAATGCTGAGGTGAAACTTACATGAATGCTATTGATCCGGTTATCAAGCTCCAAAAGAAAATTGTTAGAGTGATGACTTTCAAAAATAGCGTGATCATTCATTCCAACTCTTTCAACAGCTAGGTATCCTGCCAGTCCGCCATCTGTATGTTTACAGAGTCTTAATTAACTTCCGCAGAATTAATAAACATGCTACAACTCATTTTGTGACCAATTACCACACGAGGAGTGAATCTAATAATTTTGTTATTCAGCCTAAAGTTACAAAAGAAAAACTGCATAAATGCAGCTACTACCTTGGAAGCAAATTTTAAAATAACATACCCAACTACATAAAAGATATTACTGAAATTCATCGTTTCCAGAAATACCTGTTTCGGTGGCTACTGGGTATCAGTACTGTGGCCCTTGAAAATTTATTTAAAGTTATAAGCTGAAAAATACTTTCAGCACTTTTTGTTATCTTGATTTTCTTTGATTATTTGTAGCATGTTTATTTATTTTTACGCTTGTGGTTATTTTTTCTACGATGCACCTTAACTTTGCATTTATTAATAATGATTGTAATGACTGCATTTGCTAATAATAGTAACTTTGCGGTCGCTGTTATTATAAATAGTAATTTAAAATAGTATTAAAATAGTAAAACAAATAGTAATAAAAATGGTAATAAAAATAGCTAATAAAAATTTTAACATTTGCTTATAACAGTGGTAATAATTTTATACTGCTATTATTGTAATTTTTTTTTGTCTACGATACACCCAAACTTTGCAATTGTTTCATATGTTGACATTTGTAATTCTTGTATTTATAAGTTAATTTTTATTATGGTAGCCAACACACCACACGCGAGCATTAGCTCTTGTGGAGTGAGGGCAAATACGGAGTTTTGTACCGATTTGCCCTGTTCAATAAACCAATATTATTCCAGTAATATTCTTCCAGTAAGTAGTATAGGCTAACGATGGCCAACTGAGTAGAAGCTTCCGTCTTCATTTCCCAGAAGCATGCAGCAGTCGTTGTTCAAATAGTCATAATTTATTTGAAACAAATCATGGCTCATTTGAAAAAAAAAATCATGACTTTGTCATGATTATTAGGACTTATGGAGGTTTGATACATGTACTCCCAGCCAAAGCCCTGATTCCTAAAAGCGAAAGGGATAATTTTGCTAGGTAATTTTGTCCAATCGAAAACTCGCAGGATCTCTCACATGCCTCAATCGACATGAGCACGAGACATCACAAGGGAACTTCTCTTCCCGATAATAACGTCAGGGGTGGCTAAGGTCAGGATCGATTCCGGGACCCCTCAGCTCAGCCACTTTTACAGGAATGTCAGGAAAATAAGCCTACTGTTTAATACCCCCCCCCCTCCAGTCTAGTTTACCGAGCAATTTTTCACCCCATCCAAAATAATATGAGGCATCTTTTCATCCCATCCAAGTTTACATTTACCGAATTTTTGGGCGATGATTCTGTCTTCCTGTCCGGTGTTTTCTGAAATATTTATCAGATATACGATAAAATCTAGATCAGGGATTTCGTAAACATTTTTTACGTATGGCACAATGACATCCCGGACCACTGCACTGTGACTGAGGTTGGCACTCATGACCTAGCTGTCGACGTGCTATTAGCTACTTGCAATTTTTAAAATTCTGTCACGTTTCGCGTGGACTGGTGCTTTACTGCTCTTGCGGTACAACAAATTCACTACAAGGAAGAATTTAAATTCTTGCTATAAGAAAGGACCACCAGTTTGCAATGGTCCTGGCATGGAGGCGGGAAGCAAAGATGGGAGCTTCTACTTAGTCGGCCATGAGTATGCTACAAGAGAAGCTCGTGATAGACATACAGTACCTTCCTAAAGCACCGAACAGAGCGAACAGAACGCACCACTGTTAGAGACAGTTTGGCTCTAAACTTGACGTCGAGCGTGCGCAGTGATGTTGCGTCAGCCGTTCAGTACCTTCCTAAACTACAACGCAGCTCAACAAGCTCAGTAGAGTATTCGATACGTCATACCACACCAGTCTATTCTGACAATTTTTGCATTTTTGTGGGAAATGCTCGTGTGACGTCACACTCAATGTGAGGAGCTCCACTGACGTCACGTATTTCTGTGATAAGTGGATCCAACATGGCCGCCATTCTTGATTCGATGAATCGACGCAACTCTGGACTAACAAACTAATGAATCTATTACTATAAAGCGCTAGCCACGACCAAAAGGGCAAACAGCAGGGAATAATCATGACGTTTCATCTCTGTGTGTACATGTACTAATTTGCTAATAATTACCATGAGATCAAAAATCTAAAAGCGTAATGCGTTAAACATTAAAATTAATTATTCCAATAGATCGCCGGAGCAAAATTATAAGACACTAGCCTAGAAAATTATAAATTGTTATGCTAAAATACGAGAATCATTCCGGGTTGTGACGACACGATTAATGCGTTCGTGCTGGTTCGTCTATTAGGCCATGGCCACTAAACTAACTGGCCCGACCTACAACGAATTAGAGGGGGTATACAAAATGGACGCCACGACTATCCCATATCTTAGGTCTGTTCGGGAATTGGCAAATCGCATCGGTGAATATTTGTACGTAGAGGAGCGACATCTGTTGGCATCTAGTGGCGGTTATCAAAATGTAATTTTAATTTTACGTAGATTTGCGTGACACATTTTTATTATGTATTAAAACATTTTAAAATAGTTTTGAGGCTATCACTCAGCCACAGTTAAGCTATTACTCTGCGCTTGGAGAAAAAAAAAGCGACACGTTCGTGTATCCAGAAAGTGTTGCAAGGGAAGGAACGTTGCAGTTTTGTACGGACGGTGTCGCCCTCGGTTGACAGAAAGAGGCAATCATTGCTGAAGTGGCGTTTTCGGCGGCCATATTTCCCAACCTAGTGGCGTATGCTATTTTTCATTCAAGATCCGGCCAGTACTGTAGATAGCCCTGATTAGGCACAATGCCAAATGAGACAAAACTTCGTTCGAAGAACGGAGCTACTATCTCAGATGATCTTGGTGTTCTATGTGCGCGGAAGGCGATTAGCGCGAGCTGTTATAAGGCAGGCGGAAGGTTATAAGGCAGGCCGGGTGTCCCTTTAATACATTGCACAATGCAACTCAATGAATTCGTATAACTCTCACGCACATGCGCACAAAAGTACGCATAAAATCACAAGCTCCAGTGACGTAATTTGGCGGGAAAAAAGATAATGAGCTCGGGAATGACCAACCTTTCCTAATACTATCGTTCCACTCGACCTTGCGTCATACCTTCACCGCGACCAGACCTGGCTAATGGATTTAACCAGGATTGGCTAATAGATGTGACCAGGGAAGAGCAATGCCAAATTGCGAACCAGCACAGGGAGGTGGTTTGCTGGGTTGGAGGTTTGAGCATGCGCGAGCTAACAGTTTTGACGAAACAGATTCATCGCTGACGATGGTGACGTCAGTCACGCCGCATCAACACGGCTATTAGCAGGCAATGAGCCAAACTGTCACTAACAGTGGTCCGTTTGGTTCGCTCTGCTTGGTCGTTTAGGAAGGTACCGATAGTTTTGAAACAAGAGCGACGATTTTTTTGTAAACCCCTGCCTGGCACCAATACTCCAATACTGCAAGTCAGACTAATTTCTTAAAAACGGGGGGAGGGGGGAGGAATTGGCTTCTGTATGCTTCTTGTTAATTTGTAATAATTTACTATTGATTTCCTATTATTTTTTATTAGCAGTAATTTCCTGGCATTAGCTATCATTACAAGGTCTGATTGGTTAACATAAATGGCTTGCGTGACGTAAATCAGTTGAGCAATCAAGAGGGGTGCAAAGAGTGCGGGTACCCGGGGCCAGCTGGCAAGGGGACCCCAATTTTTGCAACGACTACTATAAAATACATTTTACATTACATTTTATTGTAAAATACATCCTACATTAAGTTTACCCTTGCACCCACCTTTGAAAAATGCTATTTGCAGCCGCTCTGAACTCAAGTGCACTTCTGTCTCCCCGTAGCCCCCCCCCTCCCCCCCGCTCCTTGATCGCGTCCTTGATTTGCTATGCCAAAAATACTCAACCTTTTTATAAGCCGTTTAAACCTATGTGATGAGCTTAAAAAATTTCTTCGAGTGAATTTTCTTCAAATTGT
>JAHWFP010091545.1:17468-28433 GCA_023313725.1 Lithobius niger | reverse complement strand
AAAAAAAACTCACGGAACACGTAACGTACCACAACATTTAGGCCTAATGAGATTTCGCTGTATCATAAATGAAACAAAAAGGAAATGAAGTTTTAACTGAAATAAAGTGAAGGTTTTAGAAGTAAAAAATTAAATCCGAATTATCTATTTTTTATAGGTGAAAGATTTTCCGGAAAATATTAAAATTCCCTGAATTTTCCCGGTTTTCCAGGTAGAACGCCACCCTGTAAAAACACTCCTAAATGTAAAACGAATAATACAATACATGTCTTGGATTAAATAAAAAAAATGCCCCCCAAACCCCAATAATTCACTCTCAGTAGTAAATACCCCAATGGCGCTTGAACGAAGGTTGCGTCTTATCTCATTCTTACGTACAACGATGCAATAGAAACAACGGTGCTGAAACAGTGCAATGAACAGTATCTATGTGAGACATCGTTAAAACATTGTTGAGTACTGTAACATCCGGACTATCAATCGGAAGGGAAAGAATCGATTGCAATATCTTGTGCACATAGACGGTAGGCCAGCTATTACCCCCTCCCCCCTTGGGAATTTTGAAGGGGTATATTTATGAAACCTAGACTGTCAGAAGCAACAATTTCAGGTTGTTTGCATTTATATACTTGGAGCTTTTTGCCATAAACCAATTTCCGTGGTATGCATGTACTGCAACCGACCATCGCATCACGTATCAAGTAATGCTTCTATTATTGATGTGCTAAACATATTAAACACTTTAAAAAACCTTTTAAAGCACTTTAAAAACATCTTAAAACACTCTTCAAAACACACTAAAACACACATTAAAACACACTTTAAAACAATTTAAAACACAAAACGAGTATGCCAAATTGCCAATGTATAGCCCAATAACTTGAAGTTAGATTTAGCTACATGGAATTAATTCAAAGAAAGCTGAAAATTTGCAGAGAAGTACCTGACGTCATTCTGTCTAACATATAGAAAAGACTTTCAACAAACCAAAAGCATAATGTGAAGCAAAAATATTCAGCACACAATTCTGGACAGGAAAGTTGATATACATCTTTTACGTAAAAGCAACCCTTGAACATCAAAATCGTATTTAAAGTATTCGTGCAAACTCTCTTTTCACTTGGTTGATATAGTGATTTTCGTGTTCAAATTGTTCTTGCGAGTGAGCCCTCTAATAGCCCAAAATGGATCCTTAGGATTTTCCGAAAGGCGGTGATCTATTTTCTTCCGTCAATCTCAACAGAAATTGTTTAGCTTCGATAGGAACCGTCCTACGCCCATTTAAAGGTGAAGAGATAATAGCTTAGCAACAAAAGCATATGGTGAGTTTCGAATTCAAAGTGCCCTTGTGAGCCCTCTAATAGCCTGAAATGAACATGCTTAGGATATTCTACAAGGTAGGGATCTATTCTTTCCATCAATCCTAACCGAAATTGTTTAGCTTATGTAGGTACCGTCCTACGCCCATTTAAAAGTGAAGAGAAAATGGCATAGCGACGAAAGTGTATGGTGATTTTCGAATTCAAAGTACTCTTGCGAGCCCTCTAATAGCCCGAATTGGACATGCGTAGAATTTTTTTTGAAAGGTGGAGATCTATTATTTCCAACAATCCTAACCGAAATTGTTTAGCTTAGATAGGCACCGTCCTATATACCCGTTTAAAGGTGTAGCTGTAATTGGTGTAGCAGCTAGTTTCAATTTCAAAGTGCCATTGTAATGCTCATGTTTGTATTTTATTTATAAGCTAAACAATTTCGGTCAGGATTGATAGAAAGACTGGATCCCCACCATTCAGAAATTCCTAAGCATGTCTATTCCGGGCTATTACAGGGCTCACAAGAGCACTTTGAATTCGAAAATCACTGTACGCTTTTATCTCTTCACCAACGTCTGTTGGTGTTGACGTAGCCATTAGTAGCCATATCGATCGCTAGATTCGCAAGATAAAACAAATCGACTCTTACTATAAATGATTTTCACAGGTTTATTTCTAATTATTCTTGTTTTTTGAGGACTGAATTAAATTAATTGCACGTGCAAATTAACAGGGATGAGAATTTTGCTTGACAGTGGCCAAGAAACCGCACCAAAAGTAAGAAATTTAGAATTCTTAAAAACTTGTAAGATGCTGTTTTCAATAGTTGCTATTTAGTATTTAACTAACCACATCACTCGCTCCATTGGCGTCGTCTCGCTTCGCTCGAAGAATTTACTTATTGCTCTTCGCTACTGACTGAATGATATTCCTGCAGGGATCTCAGCGTTCCTACTTTTTTTTCATTCCTACTATTTTGTTTAGTGTTATTTATTTGAATAGTCTTTAAAAATATTACTGAGAAACATCGTAAAACACCTTCGTTAAAACAGTTATTTTTAAAGAAGTGAGTTACGTTACGTATGTTTTTTCACAACATAGCGGTGTTTTCAGCCTAGTTTTCAGTACGCGATTGGTCCCGTTGCTCGCTTGATGAAAAATAGCATTCGCGGCTGGACAATGTGGCCGTCGAAAGCGCCGCTGGTGCTATTGATTTGTCTAGTTGCCGCTTTTTGTCAACCATGGGCGACACCTTCCGTACACAAATGCAGCCTTCCTTGAAACACTTTCTGGATAAACGAACATGCCGCTATTTATTGAAGAGCCAATTGCAATCGAGAAATTTAATAGCTTTGTGGCAAAAGTACGGAAATTTATTTATTTGCATGTGTAAGCTATTTTTCCGGGTCATTACTGAGATTAAGTTAGTAAATAACTAAGCTTTTTGTCAGTTGCCGCTATTTGGCAGTATATGGTGGGACTCACCGTACAAAAATTCACCGATACGATTTGCTTCGCCACTTCCTGAACAGACCTCGAAGAAATGAAATGGACCACTCGTGGCGGCCATCTTGTCTAACCCCCCCACCCCAATTATTGTTATACATCGGGCCGCATATAACTTTTTTTACACGCTCATTCCAGATCCAAAGAAGATGAGGATTTTTAATTATTCTTATTTTTCCAAAGTACGTGCCTCGCTAGTCATGCTGCTCTCGCTACGGCTAAACGTATAATATCAGGAACCCGCAACCAAAAACTTATCCGGGCACCAAACCTGGTCGGCCCAAAACGTGATCCGGTTAATGCCTGAGATCAGAAGAGACGCTATTTGCGGTCGAGGCTGGATAGTTTCCTGGCCGCAAATAACTTTTTTTACACGGGCCCTCTGGATCCCAGGCGTCTTCGGATCTCCGGCGTCATTCGGATCATGTAACCTCGCTCCCAGAAGTTCTCTGCTCTCACACTAGCTGGCAAATCAAACATGGCGGAAAACGGCACCGATTCAAATGAGCTCAAGTGAGCAGCTACCAGTATTCAGAGCTAATTCGCACATTTTTCAACAATGAATCGACTTCTCATTGCGAGCGGTCACGGGAAGATTAACTTGAAGACGTTTCTCCGGCTTCCTGCATTACGGTTAGTAGGCAAACCCGCGTGAACGCTCGTTCAAATGAGTACGGTAGTTGATCTGAGGTTGTTCAAAAACATGTTAACACCAATGAACGATCGAGCGAAATATTAAATATTACGATAAAGTCGATTCATTGATAAAAAAAAAAAGTGCGAATTAGCTCCGAATACTGGTTACTACTCACTTGGGCCAAGGATGCTTCTATATGTATTTCGTATGGTTTGGCAGTGCTATATTACGAGCTTGGGGCAGGGATCTAGACTTTGGCGACGATCGAGCACATCCATGTATTTGCATTGAATTTAATGGGAATGATGTGACGATCTCGTTTCGAGACGTTGTTATGACTACGCAAAACAAATAAAATAATTTTAACATTGAAGATAGATAATTTATGGTTCCTCTCATAACATAGTGTGAAGTGAGAAAATGTTAACTGCAGTAAAAATATTAAAAAAAAAAACAGGTTCGCAACACAACGCATCATTCACATTCTCGCCTACTGGTTGCTAGGCAACAACAAGTAACGCAGGCAAGCCATCCAAATTCAGCTGCCCAACAGCCAAACTAACAAAATAATTGTGAAATATTGAATTACCACGTTTAATTTTTTTTTAATTAGTATAAAAAAAAGTAATATGACGAGTGTTTGTGTTAGCCCCACTTGTGTTTGAAATAAACCACATAACTCAAACGTAAAAATTTTGGACCACGCCAAGGTTGAATCGACAGAAGCGTCTCGTAATTTCGGCAGTTCTATTCCCAGGGGCTCGTCACAAAAAGCTTGTTTTGGGACGACCTACTCTGGTTCTATTACTTTCGACAATCGAAGCATGGCGAGGCAAAAACTGGTATAGTTAAATTAACACGTGGCTCCTTGAAGCTTGTGTAGAAATTGGATTAGCGAAACAAAACGTAGTGAATACTTTGACAGTGAAAGTTGTCAGATAGCGTGCATGCATTTTAATGCGACTGCTCGTTTGTTGACATACGTAGAATTAACCGGTGCAAAGTTAAGTTCCAAATCAACATCGTTTTTTGTCAACTCCCGATTATTTCGTGAAATAGCATTGCAAATAGCGTATATTGCAATGGTGGAATTAATCTTGCTTGGGCTCACTTAAATCGGCGCCGTTTGTCAGCTGGTGTGAGGGCAGAGAACTTCTGGGAGCGAGGTTACATGATCCGAATGACGCCGGAGATCCGAACGACGCCTGGGATCCCGAGGGCCCGTGTAAAAAAAGTTATTTGCTTCCTGGCCATGGCTTGAGTGTTCCATGGTGACGCCAGTGGCTGGGTTTCTCATCACCACCCGCTCGGATGACAGAAAAAACAGCTCATCGATTATCAAGCAGGTGTTGTGATTTTCAGATTAACTTTTAAAAATTTCCCACTTACGTTGATTTATTTAAAGCAGTTATTTTTTCAGTCAAGTAGTTCGGTGTGCGAAGAATTGGTGATGGTGAACTCATTTGTCTTTGAAGTTCGTGTTATGAAGTAACACAAGATTTATTTGTAAGTTCAGCTTTGAGTCGATTCGTCTGCCAAATGAACAACCAAAGAGATGTAAGAATCAGTAAAAATGGCGCGAACTGGAAGCAGTGATATCAGACACGTTTGAGTTTTGCAGATGCATCTCGCAAAAGTCTCGCAGTGTCTCGCGTTGGTATACGTGTATTGAGTGCTCCGACCCTACCAAAGCCACTTGTAATCCAAGGTCCCTGGGCGTCTTCGATAACAGTACTACCAATCCAAACTCATCCATCTGGAGACAGTTTGGAACCGTTAACATACAGCATGCCCATGAACAAACTCTGCTCTGCCTCCAGACTGAATGAGTTTGGTTGAGTTTGGCGTGTGGTTTTCGAAGGCCCTGCCTGTTTGTGCCCATATTTAGCCGGAAGCGAAACCTGTTTGTTTCCGGTTTTGTGAGTAGCGAAATAAGATGGCGGCCCGTGGATGGTCTGGATTTAGCGAAGAAGAGTTAAAGAAGATTCGAAGAGATTCTGATGAGACAAACGGTTTGTAGCTATTATTTTCTTTTTTGGAAGACTTTAATAACATTTTTCCTGTAAACAACATCCGTAGATTGTACCTTTAATTCCCGAATCTGACTGTCGCTAAGATCACTTAAATTTTTAAATGGTTTAGCCAGTACTGCCAGTACGGAATGCGAAAAGTACGAAGAAATGTCTCGATTGAGGTACGTAAACGAGCAAGAAGCTTTTTTCGTTTTGGAAGCTTTCTGCGGAGTAGTTTTAAGACCGTTGCATTTCCAGTTAGGCCTATAATCGTTAATTTTTATGTTTCGTGACCATATATTGACTGGCGTTAAAGGTCACTACCCTTTGCCATGGTGAATTGTTCTACGTGCGAACTTGTTGCGTGGGATGTCAACAAACTTGCATTTGGCAAATGAAACAAATTTTCTTGAAGGCTGAATTAAACAGGAATTAACTTTTTAAAACGGGCGTGGCAAGAAAAGTTGACATAAAACGAGGTACGAATTTCGTGCTGGGTACGCCCTTCACCAAAATTTTCGTCATCTGGAAATAGCATAATAAATCGGAATATTTCTTCCTTTAAAAAAAAAAAAAAAAAAAAAAAAAGGAACATCAGAAGAATAGGGGCTACTCCGTGACTCCTTCCCGACTGCGTAAGACAACGCACCGTGTGTGTAAAGGATACTCCTTGTATGCGGAGAAAAACGAAAGCGGTGATTGAAACCAAAAAGCAAGTTTCGATAATATCTAAGGGCCAAACTAAGCCTTTGCCCCAATAATGGAAGTATTGGTAGGGGGGAAAAGTTGTTCAGCAGCTCATTTTACGTATTCTAGCACAACGTCAAGCCGATCAGATAGAAAAAATGAATCTGTTGGCGAGTTGTTTTGTTGATCACATATTTTGCAAAGCTTCGGAACCACAATGATTTCATAAAATCTAAATTTTACCCTACCACTACCTAGGATTATTAGTCGTTTGGAAAATCACATCTTTCCTAGGTACTGGTGTGTCATCAGGGATAGAGATGGTACGATACAAACATTTTTTAGCCCAATAAAAGTCTATAAAATTATCCCGACAATTGATAATTTGCATTAGTAAAAACTAGTTGCAGTGTTGTAAAACGGCCACCGTCTAATAATAACAGTGTTCGATTATTATAAACGGAATGATTGTTGGCAATAAACTAAAAACTAATTTTTGCCAATACACTAAAACGATGGAATATGCATCTTGATATTAAACCGCTGGCAAAAGGTTCTGTCGTTGTAAACGGTTAACATTTTTGGATTAATGAAACTCTGTTAAACATTGTATGCGCTTTACTTTCTGCCCAGAATCAAGTAAAAAAAAAATAGCATACACGAACCCATGAAAAAAAAAATGACAAACCCGCCAGGCTAATGGTTTCGACTCTGCTGTACAAAGTTGTATCTATTTATATACGGTGGAAATATTCATAAGAAAATGAATGGGTTCCGCGTCAGAGGAGGCGCTGATTGAGTGAGTGAAGCAAACGAAAATGGGCATTTGTTAGCCCGTGTGCGTAAACTGAAAACATAACTTTTAATGGATAAAACAATGCTTCATGCATATGCAACGTAACATTAAACCACTGGCTATAGGTTCTGTCATTGTACATGATTAAAATTAAAGGATTAGTGAAACTCGGTTAAATATTGAACAAAAATGTCAAAACCGGCGGACTAAACATTTATATTTTGCTGTACAAAGGCATATTTATTTATTTTCGGTGTACAACGGCATATTTATTTTCTTCCGGTGAAAACATTCTACCAGAGTGCTAAAAATACATAAACGGCATTTACACAGCATTCGCGCCTTCCACAACAAACACATGACAGCGCAAACCGTCTCAGTGTTGCAAACGGTGAATCAAACACCACCCGCGCACCACCCTTAACCGCTTGCTAAAGGTTCTGTCGTTGTGGACTATTAAAAGATAAAGGATTAGTGAAACTCGGTTAAATATTGAAAAAAATAAATAAAAAGCCTGCGGGCTAAAGATTTCGACTTTCCGAGTCAGGGGAGGCGGTTATTGAGTGAGCAAAGCGAACGAAAATCAGCGTTTGTTAGCCAGTGTGCGCAAAATACATAGACGGGATACACGCCTTCCGCAACACACACATGAAGAACAAGTCGTCCCAATGTTGCAAATAGTGCATCAAGCACCACCCGTGCACAGCACGTGCTTCAGCTAGTCTTACATTATAAACCAGTCTCATAGCAGAAACGAAGACAACCCCCGAAAAAGGGAATCCCCTACAATGAAAACTAGCAAGTGTGTCAAATCTTTGGCTAGAAGTTAACACTGGTACGTTTTTGCCTTGAAAAGAAGTTGACATTGGCAGATTGTTGAGGCAAGTGTCAAATGACACCACGAAGGACAATTATTGCCTTGAACAGTTGAAATTGCCACATTGTTGCCTCGACTAACAACGGCAAGTCTTAAATGGCGTCGTGCACTAAGAACAGTTATTTTTCACAAGGTATGGAGTGCTCAAGCCACAGCAATAAACCAGGAATGGCGGTGGGCACAACGTGTAATGTCCGTGTGTGGAGCACTGCTTCTCTTAGCCCTGCTCTTTAGAAAATAAAGGGATTGGGAGGGTCAAGACTTCTGTTACCATAGATTATGCATTAACTGATTCTGCAAGGTAAGTGTTTTGGCGCAGGATGGGAGGAAATAAAGAGGACAGGACATGGAGGTAGAGGGTGGAAGGAAAAGGGGGAGTATTCCAGAAAGAAAAATTGTCTGTCACGGTCAACGTTCAGGCAACACCGACCGAAAACTGGGAAACAACCACGGGTAAAACAAAACCCCGGGCAAAGCCGGGCACATCTGCTAGTATCTCGATAAAACAAAATTAGTGTTGGGGGTGTAAACCGGTTCTCATGCTGTACTAAAAATGCAACCAGCAAACACAATGTATTGTTCAAATACTGGTATCTAGACATACGCTAGTGTGTGGCGCCAAGTTAGGCAACAAACATCACAACAAGCATCACATCAATTCAATTGTTGAGGTTGTAAACCATTGTAGCACGACGCCATAGCGTCAGTGTCTTGTATCTTAAAGCATAGTTGGGCACATTTCAGGTGCTTGGGGAAAAATAATAATGCGGTACAAAAGCTTAAATTGTGTTGAAATCGAGAGCAATGAGCCACCTGACAAAAATTAATTCGTGTAGGAATGCAAGCTAAGCTACTTTCAATGCAAATTCTGACCCTCAATAACGTTGAAAATGTGTTACTAGTTACTAGCGAGCTAGCTAGTCAGTCCGCTCATCTCCATGTTAAATCCCATAGGATGATTATTCATCAATACCGAGATAACGCGAAGGCTTCCAGCTATGAAATTGGATGAATGGGTGCATTACAATACGAAATGCGTACCTTTTATGGTTTGAAGCCTGGGGGCGTAACGGGGATGGCGTGGGAGGGCGTGTAAGTACAAAAATATTGTGATAACCATTGTTAGTATTGTCTGCATCGTCTCTTCATTGGACGGCCAAAGTTCGGACAATGACAACGTGTATACTGACATGGATACCTAGACACACACTAGTGTATCACGATAAATCTAAACAACGTTGCTAACGAAATTATATTCGCGTCCAATAGAGTACGAAAAATAAACCAACTGTAAAAACAAAGTAAAATAAACGAAGCCAAAAACTGCTAATAAAGAGGCCACCAAGTTGAGTGGTTCAGCCCTTCAAAGGAGTGATATCACCACACCAAAACTAACTAAATAAAACAAATTACAACAAAATTAAAACCAAACCAAAAACCTGTAAAGAGGTGACTAAGTTGAGAATGGTTTGGCCTATAGGCAAAAGGTAGTAGCAGAGTGCTGAAAACCAATTTCTTGTTGACGTGGCACTTTATTACAAATCTGCACGGTAGTGGAGTTGAGTAAATACACAATTAAAAAAAAAAAAAAATGAGTGATGTATCAAAAACCAAAACTAGTAAAAGGAGCCACCAAGTTCCGAATGGTTCGGCCTCAAAGGCGTGTTATCAACACACCAAAACATTCGCCAACTTAATTGCACCGAATAAAACTTTGGACGTTAAATGAAAATTGAACGTTGCTACCGAAAGTAGCAATGTTCTAGTTTTCATGTAACCTTTGAACTATTAAGCAGTGCGATTAACTTGACGAATGTTTTGGGTGTTGATATCACTCCTTTGAAGGGCCGAACCATTCGGAACTTGGCGGCCCCTTTTACCAGTTTTGGTTTTTGATATGATTGTTTTAATTTGAAACAAGAATTTTATAAAGAAGTACATAAACTGCTTATGCAAAAAATTGCAACAATTATTTTCATAGACGAAAGACAAAGCCCTCTATTGGGCTAAAGTTTACATTAGGCACATACTCGATACCCCTATGATATTGATTCCAAATGGCTCCAACACTTTCCTTAATACAGAGACATTTGGGTTTAGAGCGCGGAAATGTGTTAAAACGACTTAAAGTAGATTTGTAGCACCACAATCCGTACATCTATACGGTGTTTGCGTTCGCTCGCAGGGCCGGCAAGGCACCTTATATTTTTTTTCGTAAACAGTTCCGATAGGCGGGTTGTTATTGTCAGTTTTGTGTGGTTTTGTTGTTGTCAGTTAGGTTAGATGAGTGTGGGGTTTGGCATTTCATACTGAGGTAGTTAACTGGTTGGGGTTGGGCATTTCATACTGGGGCAGTTAATTGGTTAGGTTATGTAATGTTGATTTAACGAGTTTCCGCAATTTAGGATCAATTTGTAGTGCCTTCCGTGAAAATTAAAGGTTGAAATTTTGAAGGCCTTGAAATTAAGAACCAATCGTCGTTTGGTTTAAAGTTGTCTGGTTTAGTAGACACGGGTTTTTTTTTGTTTGTTTTTTTTTAAGCTCAAACGCAGAGAATGACACAGTCCACACGACTAAAACTTTGTTGGCCGCTTTGGTACGACAACAATACCAAAAAAACTAACCTGAAAACGGTGCGGTAGGTCTGGTAAGTGGCGCCATCTCTTCAAAGACTTTGGAAAAAGTGTTATAACCCGAACTTGTAGTCCAAGGCCGTCAATAGACGGCAACATGGCAGGTTTGGTAAGTGGCGCCATCTGTTCAAAGACGTTGAAAAAGTGTCCTGACCTGAATTTGAAGGCGAATCTCTTCAACAGATGGCACTACAGGGTGGGGTACTTGATTGTACGACGGAATGGCTTGGCCGGTGACTTGTAGTCCGCCTGCTCCGTATTATATATGTAGATTCATTTTGTCCTTGTGTTGTAGGGCTCAAAGCAGTGCAACATATCAGTTAAGGATCAACAATGGTAAAATTGGAATTCTAAACAATGCACAAAAAGGAGCCAAATTCGTGTAATTTTCATGCTACCACCAGCGTTTGTTTATTTCTATGTAGATAGCAGGGTAATTACTAGGAAAACATCGTTCGTTACCTTACTGTGAAAGTTCTCGTCACTATTAGAGTCATAATT
>JAHWFP010091545.1:0-17068 GCA_023313725.1 Lithobius niger | reverse complement strand
GTCTGGGGGGGGGGGGGGGCTTCAAAAAATCTATACTTTTTTTGTATTAAAACTATATCGACAAAACACATTTTACAATAAAATTTATTATTTAAACATTGTGTGTAGGCACCCCAGCACTATAATACCAGTCTTTGACCTCATTCATAAGTTCTGGAGAAAATCTCACCAGGCATAAAAGGGTTAATGTGGGGCTGCATTATACAAACTAGCGTTGGACGATACTGTACCAGAAATTTTTCAGCCAGTACCAAGCTTAGTACCCCGATACTCAGTTTTCTCCGGTACTCGTGAACGAGGTCGTTTCTGGTATTATATTGCGGGGGTGCATACACCCCATTTTTAAATAACATTTTATTGAAAAATGTGTTATGTTGATATAGTTTTAATGCTATAGCCAAATGTCTACAGCTGCAAGACTGAGGAAAACGTAAGTCCCATGCACACTGCGAGCTTTGTGAGGGGGACCCAACGGGAGTCCGAGCCAAGTGAATGGCCACAGCCCAGTGGTGAGCATTTTCTTCTCCAAACGAAACGAATGCCAGTTTGAATCCTGTGACTGACCTAACTCGCAAAAAAAAAATAACCAGAATTAATTTGTGCATGAAAGGGTTAAAAGGGACTAGCAAACGATCTCCGAAAAGCTTAAATTGATCCTACCAAAAATCATATTCTACAAGCATGTCAGAGGGAACTCAAGGGAGCGGTGATGTAGTAGCCTGAAGAAGACAGTCATTCTGAACCCCTCTAACTTTAGAAATCCAGACTATCGAACATTTGCAAAGATATTGGAAAGGTGAATATCCTTTCTTTTGAAATCCAAGCGTAACAGGTCTACGTATACATGAAATGCATACTGGTGTATTTTTTCATAATTTTATTTTTTTCCGTCGTGATTTTATAGGCTGTAATATTTTATATTCTTGTAATTTTGTTTCGTACTTTGCTTTAGTAATTAAATACATTAGTGAGAAGAGTTTGTTACAATGCTTTAATTGCAAGTGCAAAAGTGTTAAATTCCAGTGCAAGTGTGTTAAATCGAAAGCCAAGAGTGTTAATTTGAAATCCACTAACATTAAATTGAAGTACAAAAGTGTTAAAATCTAAGTACAAACGTGTCAAATTGACGTGTAAAAGTGCTAAACCAAAGTTCAAAACCTGTAATTTAGCACCTTCATTTCCATTAGGCTACTAGTTTGGTCATATTTTTTTGTACATTGAGTGTGTTTATTGTTAACGGTTGATGGCAGGAGGCCCAATCATCCACTAGAGCCATAAAATTAACACAATCAAAACCAGGTTATTATTACTGCAGTGTTTCCAGGCCAAATTATAGTTTCGTTGTGTATATACAGCTGAACTGATATTGGCTATCAGGTGTTTGTATTCCTTAGCATTGCTCAAGGCCAATTTATGTTGCTGCGGCAAGATAGAACTAGCATAACCTTTATAATTTTCTTCTCCACGTTATTGGAAAATTTAGATTACAAATTTATTTTCAAATTAGTAAGGGCAACATGCATGCTGCGAGGTTTTGTAAAACTGATTCCGTACTTGGTTTAGAGCCTACTGACAGTAGCGTTGTGTTGTCCGGTTTTTTTTTCAGAAGCCAAAAAAAATTATGAAACGTGGTAAGGTTTTAGTCCTAGAAAGTATTTGGTGAGGTTCAAAATTGAGCCGATTCATGTGCCCAAGCATTAGGTAAACGTTTCATTATCTGCTTTAGCAGTTTAGATAACGAAAATCACCTTTTAACATATTAACGTAACCTAACTTGAATTCAGTACTACGCCAGTAAAAAGTAATTTTTAAGTATCAAGATGGCCAAATGATTAGCATGACTAATGGCCATCACGTCACTGAAGTCCCAGGTGAAATCCTGGCCTCAGCCCACCCCTGTGAATTCAAGAACAGAAGGTGCCAGAAATGATGTCCTACTCCTGTCAATACCTATTGGCATATAAAAGATCCAAGTACTTAACTGTACTTCCTAGTAAAATTGTTCTACTAACGTTACTTCGATGGGGGGGGAGCGCCATGTGGTGTTTCATGGTGAAGAGGTTAGTTAATGCGTACATAAAGTTGAATGTACAAAAATGGTAAATTTTATTAAATCTATGATACTGAATTATTCAAAACTGTTTTTAAATTGGTTTGGCTGTGGTACAAATCGTGAAAAAAATGATGACTTGGCTTTGTGCTTTTGCCGTGGGGTGTGGAATACTCATAACTCGTTCAATGGAGTTGGACACTTCCCACATCGGATCAGGGTAAAAGTAAATACTAGATTATGGACAAGCTGCAAAAATCTAATCATAAAACTTCAAAGGTTAGTATCAACCCCTTTTTTTGTTATTATTTATTGTGTGCTTCATATTTTAAACTATAGGTTCGATTTGTTGTCCAGTTGGACAATTGGCTGAAACTAAACTTTATTTTGAAATAAGTAAGACATATAATTTTAATTCTAAAATTAGGTTCTATTGCTACGAAAATTATATACATTACCTGTTAATTTAGCATTCTTATTCTTAATACTTTTTACCTCTAGAGATTTAATTTAAACCAATCAATCACCAGCCAGTTCGCTAACCCTGAAGTGTGTAAGCTTCATGTAGGTAGGCTTATACAGTATGTCCCAGAAGTCTCGTCTCCCAAAATAAAGGGCTAGCCTATATACTGGATATGAGTTGGTAATAACAACGTACTCATATAGGAAATCACCTAATGGTGAATTCAGTGATGGTTCTCAAACTGACCTTGAGATCGTTTTCAAGGTCATTCAAAATATGTGTCCTAAACTATTTAAGATACGGGCATAAAGTAAATTAGAAAGTTGTTTGTGTTTGTTTATTCAACAAAGGAAATAGAACTGAAATCGCGCCACAACAACGGAAGATACGGGCAATACAACTTGGACACTGCAGGGGAGCCAACCAAGAGGCAGTGCGTGCTAGTGCAAAATAAAATAAAAAAAGAGAAAGCTCCGCAAACTTTGGGTACTACTCCCCTCTGCTCCAAGCAGCTTTCGGTATGGTGCACCACTAAGTGCAGAACCACAATAAATCGACCGCTTTGGCTAAAAAGTAGGATTTTGTTGATATTTTCTGTTAATTTGCTTTATCTATTTAAATTTATACTGAATTATCGTATTTGTGTTATCACCTTAACGTAATGAAGGAAACTTTTATTCATTAGTGAAGAATGTACGTATATTTTCCTGCCTATGGTTTGGTGTTAAAGTTATGGTGCATCTTCTAAATATCCATTTTCAGTGAGCCTCCATTTTCAGCTTCAGTTTGTTCATGCTTGCTGGATGGATTGTTTTCTGCATAATCTTTGCTTCAAAACACATTTAAACCTAATTAAGGCTATGAAATAACTATTTGATCACTTTTTTGGCTTATCGCTGCCCCTTGGTTGGCTCCCCTGCAGGATTCAAGTTGGTTTGCCCATATTTTCCGTATTTACGGCATGATTTCAATTCTGTCTTCTTTGTTGGCGTTGCGTTAGGCCTATAATCCCAAACAACTTTCTAATTTACTTTATGTCCGTATCTTGAATAGTTTAGGATATATATTTGGGTGACCTTGAAGACGACCTCCAAGGTCAGTTAGGAAACCATCAGATTTGCCAAGGTGATTTCCTAAACGAGTACGTCGTTATTACCAACTCGTATCGAGTGGGCAATTATATATAGTATATATTTTGGGTAGACGGGACTTCTGGGACATATGTATAAACGCTTAAAGGCACATTCATCCCTATTGTCTGTCCTGTATGACTCAGTTTTGCGACATTAGTTCAAACGTACAGTAATTTTCTTGTTTCTTCTTTCGTGCGAGATGATTTTGCGACATTAACTCTACCCTATGTAAATGTTGCAAACGCTATTCTCAACGGGTCACACAACATACCGGAAGAGTTTATGTGCCTTTAAGGCGTGGAAACCTAATCTTTTATTCTCTAGCACTCATCTCGTTCAGAAGTGCGCTCGTCGTCTTCCTCTGCAATGCAGATTCTTGACTAGAGACAAAGGAAAGTGAAAGGTAGGGATGTACCGGGTAGGGATTTTGCCGGGTACCGGGAACCAGGTAATTTCCGGGTATTGCGAACTGTACCCTGCCGGGTACCGGGTACCGGGTAGTATACGAAAATCCATCAATCAAAGAAAGTAGAAGGAAATTAAGTAGCTTTCCAAAAATAAGTTGTTTTTTTCCCATTTAAAAAAAGAAATCCAAATTTGCATAACAAAAAAGGTAAGAGAGATGAAACAGTACTGAAACTTCCGTTGCTTAGCAGTCATGGGTGTGTTCATTAGAGAAGAGATAGTGAAGGCGGCGAAGTAGAGAGAGAAAGAAAGAGGAAACCGTTTTACTTTTAGTTTTCTCATGGGCAATATTTTCGCTAAATATGGGCGTTTATTGTAGTCAATTCCCGGTGCCGGGTACCCGGAATTTTCAGTTACCCGGCCGGGTACCGGGTACCTCCAAAAGTAGCCGGGTAGGCCGGGTACCGGGTAATTACCGGGTACCCGATACATCCCTAGTGAAAGGCTAAAGGAATACTAGAAGTTCAGTGTTGGCTTTAAGGCCGCTGTGCCGACAGGCGAAAGGAACACCGAAAGGTGTGGGCACTTTGGAAACGTTGACGTCTGCTGCTATTCTACGTTTGTCTCATGAACACCCAGCGAGCCGGAAGCATTGTTCCTTCAAATGTCCTGCCCATCCATGAACGATGTGCATGGTTATTGATGCCGACAATTCCTGGCTAATCTGCGCATGTTCAGAATTTGGCTCAAACAAATGAAGATATTCCAATGGTCGTGGTTCGACCTCGGCTGTGCTATTTGCATCCTACCAACCCCGACAAGCCATTACTTAGTCAACATGAATCAAGGCCGGATTTTTTGCAACAACACCGACTGGATACCACACACAGACCTTTTCGCCATAATCAGTCAATGCCAGGTCCACGTTCTCAAGGAAGATCGCCCATGCGAAGATAGAGAAACGTCTACACAGCAGTTTGCCATGTACCGCGAGTGGATGCTGCTCGCCCGGTATCTGCTTAGCGCCTCACCCATCCACCCTCCCTGCCAGCCTTGTCTAATTTGCCATCAATGCGCCGGCGGCACCAGTTTATGGACGGCTGCTGACGTTCAACCACCCACATCGAAGGGATGACCGTTTCACACTTTGGGATTTTCTTTTTTTTCCGCACAAGCTGATTCATCACTGATGTAAGTGACTACAGCAATTCAGCTTCAAATGATTTAAGAACACTTCACTTGCTGGGACTATCTGACCAAGATTCTTTGCAGCTCAAGATCAATAAATGGATAAACAAACATTCAATTCTCGTATTGAATAAAGATGAAGAAGACAAGTGGAAGAGAACGTTTTGACCCATCATCTACCTGTTTGCCATTCAATGTGAGTCTCCAAGGGAGCCGCGAATTAAATGGAATAGCGTTCCAAAATGACCGACGCCATCTTGGACGTGCGTCAGGGTTCATTGCTCAGACATTAAGCCGAAATTCTACTTTTCGCCGGTTAGGCTGTGACAGTGCGTAAGCCAGAAAGCAAAGCACTGAGAACATACGACGAAATAACGAATGACAACTGGACGAAGACGAATGAACCATTCAGCAGCAGGCTAACCAGAAGTAGGAAGGTGAAAGACGAAAATGAAAGACAAAAATGAAAGACGAACAGGAAGTGAGAATGTGAAAAGTGAAAACGAAAGATGTAAGCTAAGGACAAACCATAAGTGAGGATGTGAAAGGCATAAGCGAAAGACGAAAGCAAAGGATAGACCAGAAGTGGGGATACGGAAGGCAAAGAGCAAGACAAATAACAAATCAGCATAACGGCCAAGGAAGAACGAAAGGCGAAAGACTTAGAAGCATAAGATAGGTACTAGATTGACATGGAAAGTGCTACATAGAATCAGTCTCTCCTTGGTAACAATCAACCAATTTTTCCTGCCTTTGAAAAGAATTTGGTGGAACTTCATTTGCAAGTATAACCAGTTGGATCAAGACAACAATCTTGAATGCACGTGAGGGGTCTAACATCAATTGTCAAGATATAAAAAAAGGAGCATTCTGTCGAATCAAAAATGATGGCAATTTGTCTGGTGTTTCATGAAACCACTCTGAGTCAGATGAAGCCTCGAAACATGCCCATTTAACTATGTAACTGTGAATGACATCACGCCCAACTGTAAACCCAACACTTTGGAAGATCACTGGACTCGGAACTGGTGGTTCTGAAATCATATTCTGAACATGTTCCATCTCGAATCGTGCCTCGATGTTTGATGCATTATCCCGGCATTTGGGAATTCTTAAAGGGAAATAAGACCATCAAAGAATCAATGCCCTACCCCACACATCCTGCCCCGGAAGGGAAATTGTGTTCTTCATTGAAGAATCTTCAAGCCAATCGAATTCTTGTTCCTGATATATTAGCCCGGATACCAAAAGTCCGAATGTGATACAACAATCGCAGCAAAGCAATGCACAGAAAAACTAAGCGAAGCAAACGAAACGAACCAAACCAAAGCAAAGCATAGCATGCAAAGTGAAGCAAACCAAAGCAATGCAAAGCAAAGAGAAGCAAACCAAACCAAACCGTAGCAAGTAAAGCAAAGCAGGCAAAGCGAAACAAAGCCGGCAAAGCGAAGCAACGCAGGCAAAGTGAAGCAAAGCAAAGCAAGGCATGGTAAAGCAAAGTGAAACTTAGCAGAACCTAGCTGTGTACAGAAGAGCCGAGCAAGCGAGCACAGCACAGTGAAGCTGAGCAACGCTTAGCAAAGCAAGGCAAGACAAAGCAAGGCAGAGCAACACAATACAATTTCAGCCTTGCGCAAAAGTCGCCTATGTCTACTGCAAACCAGGTGACATTGCATCTCAAATTGAAGAAATTGAAATCAAGATATTCAAACCTCAAGTCGAAAATGAAAGACAACTTCTAGACGTTCTTTTTTTACAAATCAGACAGTCGACACTTCAGCAAATGATGGCAACCAGACTCCAAAAAATCACCCTCACTCGAATGAACCTTTGTACATTCTGGATCCTCCAGCACCTAAACTCGGCCACACGCACACCAAACAAGAATGCGCAAGATGTGCCGCTTTCAAAGGATGAGTTAAATGGACTGTTTGATCGGGCTTATGATAACTACAAACCTGTCACTCTCGGCACGCATCGTCCCCAACAAATTGTTTTTTTTTTTAGGACTGAAACGACATCCAGGGGCTGTTTCAACTACGTTCACAATTGGGTTATTCAACAATCTGATAGAATGCCTGAACCTTCGGCTCGTAAGAAATCCCCTTGTCGTACCCCTTTTGAGGGTTTTAATGGCAATTTTCACCGACACGGATCGACCAGCTATGGCAGCTGCTCTCGGCAACTAGGCTAAGCCTTTCCTCCGATGGTTTTGGTCTAAAAGACTGGATTCCTCTGAAACAAGGAATGCATCCATGAGGTACTGGCCTTAAATTCCCAGCCCTGTTCCAGACAATCCAGCTTGGACAGTAAACGCCTTGTCAACAACTTTGACAAACTTTTTTCAATTACCTGTTTCCACTGTTCACACTCCAGCCACAGGTCCTGCTGAAAAGCGAACATACTTTTGGCCTGTTCATTCTGATAGCCCCAAATTAGCCATCGGCACCGTCTTTTCCTCAACCACTACAATCTCTAGTAAACGTTCCAAAGAGTCTGCCGGAATCTCACTATCTTCTTTCCGTGCATGCAAAATCTACCATATCCTGGTATCTAGGATACCCGACAAAATCTGTCATCAGACAAAATCCGACAAATCACGTAATTTGTTGTACACTTTCACCTAAAAACTTGCTTTTCATAAGACAATTTTACATTCTGATCAGACAATTTTACATTCTGGATACTAGACAAGTTGGTAGATTTTGCATGAATGCTTCTTTCCCAAAGGAAACTATACAGTGACTTCTATCAAAGTTACAGGAATTTTTGAAGGACAAATGGCACGAATCGCAAGCAAGCATTCTGAGACTCAACCAACAGAATCTATGACAGCCACTGGAAGAAATGGTTTCATTGGTGTAACAGGCGGACAGGCAGTCCAGTCGCTCCCTCATCGCCTGACCTACTAATCTGCTAGGACGACCTCTTCACATCCCAGGTCTTAAAAGGATCCGCCATTCTAGTACACCGCTCGGCTCTAAACTCCGTGTTCAAAGCCTCAGGGAGTAGCATGCACAGACCCCCGAGTGGGCAGGGATAACTTTAGTAAAAGGGCACACTACGTTTTAGTGGACATTTTCTTCTGAGGACCTTATTTCCCCCCCCCCCCCTCTTTTTACCCTTTTTCTGCTCCTTCCTAATCGTTTTTCCCTTTCCAGGCCGTTTCCCCTTTTTAGGCTATTTTATTTTACTATTATCTTTTAGGTCGTTTTTAGCATTTTATTTTACAAAAAGGGCACTTTAGGACAAGGGCAATGCCCCTCCCCCCCCAATCACGGCAAAAGAGTGTCTATGGACATTGTTGGCAACAATAGTGGCTGCCAACAGTGATGGGGAGCCTAATGAAGCACTGTTTTTTTTATTGTTGTTTGGCACAGAGCATTAAAGTGATAATTTAAGCTAAAACTTGAAACTTACTAGCAAAATTACGTTTTTAATTTTATAAATTTATTATGAAATTTTTTCAGTTGTAATAAATGATGTTGCACCAAAAAAAGTTGCCAACTTGAAATCCAAATCAAACAAAGCAAGATCTATGCAGCATAGAACACTTTTATCCCAAGCAAACGAAGCAAATGGGGAAGAAGAGAGTCGGCTACCCGCAAACCAAGCACTTTGTGTTAAGACAAGCAATGGTCGCACGAAAGGTTGTTCAACTCCAAATGGTTTAGTTCGATTAAGATTGGATGATAATGGACACGTGTTAGAAGTGGTAGAGAAAAATGGCCCAAAACCGAGCTGCTGCCAAGAAACCACACTTCCAGATGTAACGAAAGAATTACCTCAGCTGGAATCTCAGACCCAGCAATTGTCGCCGGTATCAAGCCAAGTTTTAAGGTAAGTACAACTGTTAGCTTCAAAGTTTTGTAAAAATGGTTCTAGCCAGAATTTTTAAAGGTTGTGTATAAGCTTACTGTGATGTAAAATGTAAAGGCAGTTGCCCTTGTGTATCTCAGTTCTTGGTACTGTTGCCTAGATTAATTTAATGCAATTAAAACTAGTGTTTCACTCGAGTTTAGCTTTCACCTGAAGACAACTATACACATTTTTAGTTATTGAAATGAACACTTGAGAATTACTTGATGATTCCGTTCCATCTAGTGGCAGAAAAAGCAAACAAACTGACATTTCATTGTCGTATGTTGTTGCTTAAATAATGTGTAGAAAAGGCTATTTAAAAATGACAAGCAATGGCTTGTTGTAAATTAACTAAGGTTTTTCTACACGTTTAACTTAGTGACAACGTAGCAACACAATGAATCCTCCACTATGGGATGATACATGTACCACTTTTTTGTGATTTGGTTTTGGAGCTAAACCAGCGGATCAAACCGAAAAGCCTCCAGCCATTGTGGGAGCTAAGATAATTTCTTGAATATATCTCATATCTGCTGTTCAATGGAGGGAGGTAGCCTCTCAATTACTGTGTTAATTATAAGATGAATATTTTGTGTTTTATTTTAACAGTTTTTTGGTGTCCAATGTTAGGACGCTAACACGTAACTTTGGATATTAGATGGGAACTTTTCACCTTTTTGTTTTCTGGAAATCCTTAGTTTTTCTAGATTGCCATTTTGTACTTGGACGCAATTTACTATTTCAGCAACCTAAACAAAAAATAAATAAATTACCCTTCCTAAATTAATACAGGTCTTTTATTTACCAGTTTATGGTGTCCAATATTAGGACGCTGCCTAACTTTGGACTTCAGCTATAACTTTTCACCTTTTCTCTGGCCTGGAAATCCTTGAAGTTAATCTAGATTGCTATTTTTCCCTTACAACGTGCTATTATTTCCGCAAAATAAATTGTAAAAAAATAATAATTGTACAGCCCGTCGAACAGTCCAAAGTTAGGAACACTGGTGTCCCCAGCTTAGGAGTTGTGCAACAATACAAGTTGCCTTTTAACAAAATCTTTTAAATATTCAGGCACATAAAGACGTTACAAATCTACTTTAATGAATTATACACAACATTAGCTTATGAACTAACTTGTTTATCGGTGTAATTTGGTTTAGGAACTGAAACTTGCAGAATATTTAAAAACTGGGGCTTAAATTGGGCCTCCTCCATGAATTTTCCCAGCAGACAGCTGGTGGTGGTCTGGTGGCCAACATAAATGACATAACAAATTTCCATTTAGTGCGATTTTTTTCATCCTGCTGCAGCTAAAGAAAGGCTGGTACCTAACTGGACTAGCACAGGCAGTGGTGTCGATAGTTAGATAAACGTCCAAAGATGATCAACTATTGTTCCACCCACCACCCAATTGATAGCACATTACAGTATTTCCTGATTGTTAATTTTTTCTCCACTTTATTCTTTTTGGATATTAGGCGTACGAGCTTTGTTCTTGCTGTCATAGGCCTAATACCTGAGAAGCCTCTGCAAATATTCGAATATTGATGATCCTCATGTTACACAAACTAACATGATAGACTAAAGGGGGGAAATACAGGCACAAACATGAAGTAAAAGTTTTAAAGACATCTTTTTTTTTTAATTGGCAAAAGCCTGTTACTGTTGTAGCTACTAGACATTACAGAAGTAAAGTTAACCCTAATTTAACTTTCGTTTAACACAATTACCACAATGAGGATGAAAAACACAAGTTCCGTTTTTGATCCACTTGAAAATATAAGCTAAGTGGGGAAAATGTTATTTTTTATAATTATTTTTTTATTACATGCATTTTATAAGTTTGGAGCCGGAGCCTGACTGCTCATTAACACTAATAGTAGTACTTAGTAATTCTATTTAAAACGAAAATTCAAGTAACAGATTGTAGTGAAACTACTAACATAGAAACTTTCATAAAATAAGGGGATTCTCAATAGTAGTGTATTTGGTTTTGGTTTCTCTTTCTGATTCTACTTCTAGGTTAGTATTTTGCTATAGGATGCTGCGTGGCCGATTGGATCCCAAATGGTAGACAATGATGCAGAGTGACTTGTTTGCATTTTTTTTTCTGCAAGACTACTTGCATGTTACGTTCTAATCCATAACCCATAGCTTATGCTAATTCACCTAAAAAATTGCAAATAAAAAATCATTATGAGAATTTTTATCATTTCAATTATAATTTTTGTGCTTATAACACACAATTGTGTTCATTTTCCTATGTAAACGTTGCATCAGCAAACATATTTTGAATCTAATCTTTTGAATTGAAGACACTTTTAATTATATTTAACACTATTTAATTTTTAAAACTAATATAATTATATTTTACACGTTCCTATTTTTGTCTTTAACTGGGAATAACTGGGGAAAAAGTAATTTATCCTGGGATGGTAAAAACCTGGTAAAAACTACCTCTGGTAGATACCATGCCAAGCCTGATTTGGTCTCCCCAATGTAGGCCTATATTGCGTTGCAGGTTGAGCATGGCAAGTAGTATACCACAGCACTTTTTGCACCAATCTGTTTTTTTCCATTTACTGTAAAATAAGTATTTTCTGATTTGTTTGATGGCTTTCATATGTTTATTTACCTGACCAAATTACTTATAAACACCTGGAAATTGTCTTATTATGCACCTGGAAACTTCGGAAATTCCAACGTAAAAACTTTCCGAACCCTGTGTTTGTCACTTTGTTTGCGGCCATTTGTTACTCATGCTTTTGTCTTTTTTTATTATTTTTATTTATGTTCATTGCTTGCCTTCCACAGCTCTATCTTTGTCCTGGATGTCAAATTTGTTACATAAAACATTTGGCCCAATTTCAAAAAATGGCCAATGATTCAGCACCTCCCTTTAACTTGGTATAACTTGTTAATTGTTATAACAGATGCCTTAAATCTTTTATTTTTTTTTATTGCAGCCGGGAACGATCGACACTTGAAAAGTTTCAGCAAAGACAAAAGTTTATCGAGGAACAGAACAAACACCGGAAAGCATTGCTAACAAAAGCCATATCAGAAAGGTGTGTAGGAAGGTTGAAATAACAGACTAATCTATTAGTGTTCAGAGAAACGGTTTTTTTTTAATTTATTCGAATATTGATGATCCGCATTATACCGCTGTACCCAGGCCCGCTCACTCAAGGGGCCCGCATGGGCCAAATTTTTTTTAATTTTTTTTTCACAATTGTGAGTTTCTAGTCGTCGGCAGAAAATTTTTACTACCTGTAAATTTAATTGCATTCAGTTCCTGAGTGCTCTTTTGTGACTTGAGGTTTTTTCCCTCTCCTGATACGACCAGTGCGCAACCCCACCGCACATGCGTCACCATGCGCAGCCCTCCTATAAAAGCAGACGTCTCGCCCCTGGCGGCCATCTCTTTTCCTCAAGCTCGCCGTGTGCGCATCGCTTCAAAGACTCTCCTGACCTCCGCCCATTGAAAGTGCCCGAAGACTTGGCCGAACGTCAAGTCCAATTGGTATCACTAGGGAAGACAACCTTCGCCGAAGGGAACGTTCGCCGAACGTGCTGCCCGTCCTTCACCGCAAGCACCAAGAATGCTCACGCTTCCACCTACTAGACCCATGCAGATTGTCTTTGCAAGTGTCATGAACGTTTGCCGAACGTACTACCCAAATCCCTCGCCGCAAGCATCAGGAATGAACGCAACACCAAAAGCCACCACAAGCCCATGGGGAGTGAACCTTCACCGTAAGGCAAACCATCGCCGAACACAAGCTCGCTGAACACAAGAAAGCCTTCGCCGAACACAAACAAAGCCTTCGTCGAACACGAAGCGTTTGCCAAACACAATCAAGCAAAGAAGACCTTCCCCAAAACCTTCACCGCAAGTTCAAGGGAAGACAACCTTCACCATCAGGCAAGCCTTCGCCGAACGTTCAACCTTCGCCGTACACAAGCAAGCCTTCGCCGAACGTCAGCAAGCCTTCGCCGAACGCAGCAAGCCTTCGCCGAACGCACAACCTTCGCCGAACGCAACAAGCCTTCGTCGAATGTAAGCAAGCCTTTGCCGAACGCACAACCTTCGCCGAACGCAGCAAGCCTTCGCCGAACGCACAACCTTCACCGAACGCAACAAGCCTTCGCCGAACGTAAGCAAGCCTTCGCCGAATGCAGCAAGCCTTCGCCGAACGCAACAAACCTTCGCCGAACGTACAACCCTCACAGAACATTCGCCGGAACACAAGCCTTCAATAACACAAGTATTACGTTCGCCAATGTGCAAACCTTTGCCGAAGTTGACCTACAAAGGAACCTTCAACACCTCCGGCTACATTGTCTTCACAAGCATCATAAACGTTCGCCGAACGTTCACGAATATCTCATCCACAACCCTTCATCGTTCGCCGAACGTCACAACTGATGAACCTTCGCCGAACGTCTCGCCTTCACACCCTCACCGAAGACATGCCGAAGGCTCACGAATAACTAATCCACAACCCTTCATCGTTCACCGAACGTTACAACTGATGAACCTTCACTGAACGTCTGGCCTTCACACCTTCACTGAAGACGCACCCTTGACCCTTCACTTGCCGAACGCTCATGAATGACTCATCCACAACCCTTCATCGTTCGCCGAACGTCACAAGTGAGGTACCTTGACGGAACGTCTTACCATCGAACCTTCGCCTAAGACACACCTTTAACCCTTCACACGCCGAACGTTCACGAACGTCTCATCCGCAACCCATCATTGTTCGCCGAACGTCACAATCGAAGAACCTGTACCGAAGGCCCCTCTTGACCCTTCATTCGAACCTTTGCTCCTTCGTCCGAACCTTTACTTAAAAACCCTTGCTGATGCAACAATTATGGATCTGTTGTCCTTTCGAATTCCTGCTACACCACCACCTGCAGGCCCATGCATTGTTGTTTTGCCTACACCAACATCAACCTAGTCTCAACGATCAATCATCTTTTTTTCAATGATCTCACGGCACCAGTGTTCAACGTTTCCCCTCGAAGACTGAAAACGTTTTTCCTGCCCTTCCGCCATCCTCACGCTTCACCTCATTTGTACGTGAATGGATTGCACATTGTTCAGCAAACGTCTCTCATAATAAAACTCTCATCCAAGGTCCATCCCCTGCACTTCCTTCATCAATGTTTTCATGACAAGCTACGTTGCCCCACCCTCTCCTACTCATCTTCAACTTAGCTGCTCATGAACGCTCAACGGCATCTCCAACTTCTTGCGCTCAACGCCCTTCCTGGTTTCTGCGTCTTCATCTCTTTATCACACCGTGATTCAACCTGACGACCTTCACCCTACTAATAACCTGAAGCCTTCATCAAGCGCTCACCATCAATACATCTCAACCTGAACATCTGTCGCCGAAAACTTTGTTCGTTACTTTTCGTTAAAAGTTCCCTGTACTCTTGCATGAGTCTTAATTACTAGTCCTGCTCCTCCACCTTCCCCACACACCATCAGTGTGTGGGTCTCATTGACAAATGACCCTCTTTCAAAGAACGACGTACCTCCAAGCAACCTGAAATGTCGTTCGATCAGCTCATCTTGGACCTTCTACACCTTCTCGAAGGACTCGGCGTTACAACTGCCATTAACACATGTCATCAATCCTCTACCTCTAAACTGAAGTCTCACTGCCGGATTTCTCTCAACGTTTGAGTAAGGAACAACTGGAATTGAACATAACTCGGCTAAGACTCAGCACTCCTCGCTAACTCGCCTTAATCCCGTGGCTTCCCCCCTGGGAAAAGTAGGTTTCTTTACTTGAGGAAAACCTTCCTCTACCATGTCGTGGTCAAAACTTTTTCCTTTGCCCTTCTGGACTCGTTACAACAAACCAAACTAATCCGAATCTGATCTCCATGTCTTTGCACTAATGCCGGCCGTATTCTGACACTGTTGCACCTGCAACCGATCCGCCACAATTAATCCCAATCTCTTACAACAGTAGCATCAACATTCTTTGGGACCACACTATCCGTACTGTTGTTCCCAAAGACATTCCTCAAGAAAATCGACTGTAACCAACATCTGGGCTACTAACCTGCAGTCATCATATACACAACCACCTACGCTCTGTACAATGGATTGACTCATGAATCAAGTTACTGACACTTCACACAGCTGCCCTTTTTAATCTACGAACTCAAGATGATGTCTTTCACGCCGCCAACACATTCCAGTGGTTCACTACACATAGAAACCCTACCATGTCAACCTTTTGGAAACCACAACTTCACTCGACCTCAACGACCTGTGGTCTTCTAAAAAACGACCGATTCGCCTCGTGGACTCCTCCACCAAGCAAATTACAACCAGTCCATTCATGGATGCACCATATTCATTCACGACAGGCTAAACGACGAATGCCTCCAACACTTTCAACTTGTCCAACATCCGGAATCTTGTGAGAAATCAACCTCTTAATGTCTCCCACAACCTTGGAACATCCCCACCGTGGGAATTTTTCACAACTCTCCCTCCCTTCTTCAACCTTTGAAATGAACAAACTCCTCAAGAATAATGCCGCCCTCATTGACTCCCGGATCAGACACCACTCCTCACAATCTCACTTGAATCTTGAAAACCTGAACTCTGCCATCTCTAATGCATCTTAACAACTGACTCCTCAACAAATCCGATCCTCCAGAAGCACTCCATCAAGACCCATCCTTCCTCTTTTCAGCAAATCATTCAAACCCGCTGACAGTATTCATCACTCCGTCAAAGGACGACATCTAAGCCGCTGAAGCCGACCCCCTCGGGACTGCCCGTATAATGAACGGCCGAAACGAATCTCTCCAGGATGGTCTGTCAACCTAAACATTCTCCTGACTTTCCGCCAACCAGAAACACGCCACCATCATAAAGCATACGAGACTTTCCGACACACTCTTTTCAATGACAATCTTCCAGATCCCTGGTCACTTTCGACCACCTGAACTTCAAATCTGTCTAGTCCATACCGACTACAACACAACTAAGAGCTCTGATCCGGAAAGGCGGAACCTGATACCAACCTTTTCATTCCCTCATCAGATTTCTTGAACTTCGCTAAGGTGTCTACACTCCATGAAGACCTCCCGTTATCGAACCCACAGCACCGTCCAATCTTACATCTGCATAAGCGTGCACCTTCGATCTTACTATCATTACATTGAATTAAACCATCCGAATCACCAGCAACGAAATTCGTATTTCCTACAACAAGCTCTATAACATTCACTACGTATGGTCGATTCACCAATCTTATCAATTGGATAGCAGGGAATGAACAAGCTGATTCTGCTGCGAAAGGGTCCCTTTCTGGCCCTCTCGGTAGGGATCTCAGCCTTGTTCCCTCAGATGCCTTTCCAACTCTGCGTCTGAGGTTACACGCTTTTTGGCAAACCTTGTGGGACAGACAGGACGGTAATAAGTTACGGGCCATTAAAGGCACTGTCGAGGAGTGGCACTCGGCGTGTCGCCGCAGTCGCCGTGAGGAGGTTGTGTTGGCCCGTTTGCGAATTGGTCACACCCGGCTTACTCACTGTTTCCTTGCGGGGGGTTGACCCTCCTGAATGTTCTTGGTGTCGACGGCCACTTACGGTCCGGCACTTACTTGTTGATTGTCGCCAACTTGATGGTGTTCGTCGTCGGTTCCATCTTCCGCATGACATTGCGCGTCAGTTGGGCGATAAGTCTGTCCTCCTGTCCGGTGTTTTTCAATTTTTGCAGGAGGTACAGATGTATGACAAGATTTAGATTAGGGGTTTGAATAACATCTCTGTAATGTGTGGTGCAGTGGCAACCCGGACCACTGCACTGTGACTGAGGTTGGCGCTAATGACCAAGTTGTCGACGCGCCATTAAGCCTCAATTCCCCCCCCTCTCCAATCCTTTTCAGTATTTCTGTTCTCTCTCTGTCCTTGGACCAATGTAAAC
>JAHWFP010091543.1:0-13124 GCA_023313725.1 Lithobius niger | reverse complement strand
TCTCTCGGGCGCACTGGCTATACGGCGGGTAGGTTACAGGTAGTATACCGGGTTTGTTGCGAGAAAGAAATTCCCGATTCCCTTCGGTGTCTCTGTGACTTGGATGTGGAGTTGTTATTTGCTGGTGTTGGTCTTGTACCATGCATCGGTGACGCTATCGGCCAAGTGGTTGGCTTGTTGATGAGGACGGCGTGTGGGTCATTTGCTCAAAGCTGGTTGCAGCCATTGGACTAGTAGCGATACTTCGGTGATGAATTGGTGGGCCCTCGCCTTCGGGCTTGGATCTGCCATCCTGATCTGGAGTGGAGCCATTGGACTGGTGGCAAAAGACTTGGCTGATGAGCACTGTGGTCCCGACGTTCTAGGCTGGTCGAGCTGTTTGGACTGGTGGCGATGCTTTGGTGGTGAGCGACGGATCCCCCTTGCCTTCGTGCCGGCAGATCCCCGTTCTAAACCAGAGTCGACCCTTCGGACCGAGTTGCAAGACTGGTGCAAACGTAAGCTGTCCTATCGACGATCACCCAGTATTGTGAGGATGGATCCCTTGCCTTTAGGTTCGACGTTTCGTTCTAAGCTTGTTGAGCTGTTTGGACTAGTGGCTTTGGTGGAAATCGGCACGCCTTTCGAAACCAGCTGTTGGACTGAGTAAGCAAGACGAGCGGTGAGCAATGTCGTCCTTTGGGTGCACTGTTCTGAACTGGACGAGTTGTTTGGACTAGTGGCTTTGGTTGTGGGTCCTGCTAGCGGACCTCACTCCTCGTAAGTCAACCTGGACCGAATTGCGAGACTGGTGATGAGCTGTGTAAGTCCTCGATGTTGGGGTCGATGTTCTAAACTAGGTTAGAGCTATTTGGACTAATGGCTTTGCTTGGTGATGATTGGGACGCCTTTCTAGCTGGGTTGAGCCGTTGGACCGAGTAGCAAAGACTTGGTGGTGAGCACTCGTTCCCTTGAGGGTGGGCTGTCTCTGAGCTGGTCGGAGCAGTTGGACTAGTGGCGACGCTTTGGTGGTGAGCGACGGATCCCCCTTGCCTTCGTGCTGGCAGATCCCCGTTCTAAACTGGGTTGAGCCGCTGGACCAGCAGCAAAGACTTGGCGACGAGCAGCCTGGCCTCATCTTCGGGCTTGGAAGGTTCTAAGCTGTTTGAGCCATTTGGACTGGTGGCAACGCTTTGGCAGTGAGCTGTGGGTTCGTCCTGTAGTACATCTCCAGAGTGCTGCCGGACCTAGTGGCAATAGTGGCGGTGGCCCTTTAAGCTCGGAGAGGTCTCTTGGAACTGGTCGGAGCAGTTGGACTAGTGGCTTCGTTTTGGTGACGAGTGGTACTCCATTCTGACCTGTAGCTGAGCTATTGGACCTGCAGCAAAGACTGGTTGGAACTTGTTGAAAGGCAGTCGTTTCGAGCGTTGCCAGTGCTATACTAAAGTGGGTGTTTGACGAGACATTCATGAACTAGCTAGCTGACGAGGTGGCTAGGCGTCGAACATTGGGACGTTCGTGTTTTTCGACGAGTTCCTTAGTGTAGTGATCCACCTGAGGCCCGTCTTTCCTTCTGGTCTCGAAGGTTAGGCGATCGATGACTGTGGATCATGAGGGTGTGGTGGTGGGGCAGAGACCACTACTTACAAGCCTGAGGATGACCCTTACTGGATGATGACTTGGATGATGACTTGGCATGTGGCTAAGTCCAAAAAATGGGACTTTGTACTGAGGGGATGGACTTGGTCTCGACCATCCCTGAATCAAAAGAGACCCGCATACTAGCCAAGCTCCGCAATGGTGGAGTTTGGCTTTTTTTTAACCCTTATGGTGACGGTTAACATCGCAATACCCAGAGAATTTGGCTAAGTCCAAGTCTTGCCAGACCCTGCAATGAGGCAGGGTTTGGCTTTTTTTCTGACCTTTTTTCATTACCCAATATGGTGACGGTTAACATCGCAATACCCAGAGAATTTGGCTAAGTTCCACCCAAAGAAAACCCCACACCCCGCCGTCACCTGAGACCTGGCATTCGTCGCGGTTTCAGGCTCGGATTGAGTACCTGAAGCCACGACGAATACCGGGTCCAGTGTCAGTGAGGTTTGGGGCTTTTAGTCTTTTCCTGAAAAGTCAAAGTCACAGTTAGGCAAAGGGAAAACATAATTCTGACCAAAGGTTACAAGGTTTATTCGGCGTTGGCTGTACAAAGCTATACAAGTTCAATGAAAATTAAGCCTAAAAATCGAGATCCAGGCGATCTTGATGCAGCTGCCAACAAGTTCGTCCACCGTGCCTTCTTCTCGAGCTTTCGTCCGTGCACACGTTCGTGCGACAAGTTGCGCACCACCAGATGGTCTCGTGCCGTTCCTGTCTGTACTTCCTGCACACCTGGCATCTGCGGCTCCTCGTACTCTTTTCGTGGCGATGACTGGTACCCAAAATGGCTGGAAGTCTTATGAGGCGTGTCTTGCGTACTCGGTTGATGAGTTGGTTGGCCAGCGATCTTCGGTAAGTCAACTGGGAGCGTTTGCTAGCCCTATCGAGGCCGCAGACCATGACCATGTTGAGCCTGGCATTGACGAGAATCTGGTTGAGCTTTTGGAAGAAAAGGTAGCGGTGCCATCTAATCGACCTCCTGCCGACATAGAACGAGGAGATGAGGTGATTGGCCATGTCCACGCCATTCATGGTCTCCGTGTAAGTCATGGCTGCCGGTGGACAAGTGACTAGGTGTTTCTGGCCCCCGATGAGTCTTCCGACGGTACATTTTCCGGCCAAGGGATCCACGTGGGTGCTGAGTAGAGGGACGGCCTTGGTGTCACACCAGATGCTCAGCAGTAGCCGGCCGCTCTGACGCAGGATACTGTCACCACGTTCGTGCTCTTTCTTGAATTTGCGCAACTCCTCCGTGAACTCGTATGGCATTCCGGCAGCATTGGCGCGTAGGCTCCCGCATCCGAAGGTTCCTAGCTTGGTGTAGAGGACCTGAAACAGCAGTGCCGAAGTGAAGCGGTTGTCACAGACGATGGTGTAACCCTGGTTGAGGTAGTGGCGCGCGGTGTAGATCGTTGTGTGAGCCATCTTGTTGTTCTCGAGTTCCTTAGCGGGGTCTTGGGCGGGGTCAATGGCCATGTGGCTCTTTTTTCCAATGTGTGCCTCATCGTTGAGTATGTAACCGTCGAACGGGTCGCAGAGAGTGAAGTGTTCAAAGCCGACCTTGATGGGCTTCTTGGGCTGGTATACCTTGATCTTGGATCTTCCAGTGTATGCAGTCATTGACTCGTCTATGCAGAGAACTGATCCGGGGTTCCTGCACTTGCGGAATGCCTGGTTGATAGCCTCCATCATCGGTCGAACCTTCATTATTGCGTCCATGTCCTCCTTGGCCTTCTGCTCTTCCATGGCTTGCCTGGTCGTGGGCGATGCAGTCTGGGGATCGGTACCAGTGAAAGACGGTTCTTCGGACAGCCGAAAGTTGTTCCAAATTTGATTGAACCTTGTTCTGGTCATGGTCGATCTGATGGAGTGGTTTCCCAGGTCTGGGGACGTGGACCAATACTGCGCCATCTCCGGCAAGTCGTTGTAACCCATGATTATCAGTATTCCGATGAAAGCCAGCAACTCGTCTTTCGTCAATGGTACCCAAGCGGGAGTGGGATGTGGTTTCTTCCATTTCGGCGATGTTTGGCAGGCTTGCGTGGTTGTCGTTACTGCTGGGTCTTGGCTGGAGTTGGAGTTGGAAGTGGCCTCTGCTTGTTCCCCTGGCTGAGGGAGTTGCGACGATACGACCGTTGAAGGTGTCTCCTTGGCAGCTGGCTCTTGGCTAGAGTTAGCCCCTGCTTCTTCCCTTTGGATTTGCGCTGGCTGGATCGGCGACGTTGACGACGAGGACTCTGACTGGCTCCTGAGTGTCTTGTCCACCTCTGCACACATCTGCTCTAGCACCAACCGTCCTGTGCTCAGATCTTCTGGGGGTTTTGTTCTCGAGTCTTCTGGGGATTGTACTGGTGGAGCGCTTGGCTGAGACTGTTGTTGGCTGAAACGGTGATTGACATATTGGGTTATCCTGGCGTGGCGCATCTCCTGGAGGTAGCAACTTCGAGGAGGCAATAATCGTGTCCTTTTTTGTTCGGGTGGCTCGGGGAACATATTACTTCTGTAGATCTTGTCGTACAGTACGACTCGCCAGCGTCGTTTCATGGCTTCTAGTTTACTCGGTTCCAGTGACGGTGGCGGTGATTGTGGGGGTGGTGGCTCGACTACGTTGGCTGTCGTTGTGGTGGCTCTTTCTTCCTCCTCATCTGACGAAACGAATCTACCTGAAAGACCCCGAGGGAAGGGAACGATTCCTCTTTTGGTTCGTCTCATAAATGGCCGCGCCTGCGATGTTGCGACTTTGGCTTTTGGCTTGGTATTTTGGCTGGACGACGAGACCGCCTCTGCTGGTGTGGGACGTAGTAGGACCGACCAACCGGGCTCATATGTGGGCAACGTCGCTTCTGATGATTGCCTTGGCATGGGAGTAGAGGTTTCTGTTAAGGTTCGAGGTCGTGGTGGGCTTTCTGGCCTTAGCGGTCGTGATGGACTGTCTGGCCTTGCTGCTTCCTCCTCACTGCTAGACGTCGTAAGGCAGGCGTCGGCATCGTCCTCTGACTCGGTTTCTTTTAGTTCGTCATCTAACTCATCCTCATCTGATTCTTGGCTGCTGCCTTCATAGTAGTCCTCATTTTCCTCGCAGTAATATGGGTAGTCTGATTCGTCCTCCTCCTCCTCGGCGACATCTGTTTCTGGCATTGGCGGCTGTGCTTGGCTTGACCCGGCGTCTTCCATGTGGACGTCTGGTTGTGGTATTCCCAGCTGTGGTTCAGTCGGAATTCCAGTGAGTGGCAAAAACTGGCAGTAAGTGATGTGGGGTGGTGATGGACGTGGCTCCCCTTGAGTCGAAGTCCCTGCATTGCCTTTTGGTCCTGGTGTGTTGGCTGACGTGACGTTCCGTTTGCTGCGTCTGGCATTGCTGGCCCTGTCGTCCATGAATTGGTTGGTCCTCCTTATGATGAAATCTGCAGTCTCCCCGAATAATTCCATGAAAAAATCCAACTCCTTGCTCTTCTTGTTGCATCTGCCAATGTAGCCCATTGGAAGTCCGGAGAAACCTTTCTTGTCCTGGTACTCGCTCAGCTCTTCCGTCCAAACCCGATGAAGTTGCCTCCGATTCTTGCCGGCCCTAGACTTCTCTACTACGGCGTAGCTGGGAAAGTCGTCCATCGGCGCCTCTGCAGCCATCATCCTGTTTGCCCGCTTCTGGTCGAAGAAATGATTCACATGCGGCGGGTAGGCCATTATATACGGCCACGCGTGACCACTGCACATCGCTTCTGCTCAAATGTATGCAAGATCGAGAAGTAGTTGCCACATGACGCAACGTTGTGCAATATTGTGCAACACCCGCGGAACCCGCATCTGGGTGCGGGATAGCAGGATGTGATTGCACCACGCGGAAACAGCAACCGGTCGTGAAGGGCAATGGGCCTCAGATTGCCAGACACTGCAAGGGATCATCAATTGTGTGGCTTTCGATAAAGCCGCGTGCCGTTGTTGCGAACATGGTGTTTGGCATCGGAAATTAGGGAGCACGGCGGACAAGCCCACGCCTTGCTGCCCGACATGCGGGTTCGAGACCAAAAAAACAAAAAAGGCCGGAAACAACATGAGAAAGGAGTGGCAGGGTGGTTGTGGGATGTAGAATGGAATTTCCGAGGGAAAAGCTGATCAATGGACATGTTACATGGATCCCAGTTTGCTAGATGTTCCCGAGACAGTGTTGCCAAATGGATATGCCGTAGAAAAGTGGTGTAAAACGTAACTATAAAAACTAATTAACTCACGGTTAAAATTTTCTCCTCTATTGTATATAATGACCATATAAACAACATAGCTCTCTACTAAGTCCACTCTGAACCATGGAAATCCGTTGCCATCCTTAGCTGAAAAACAAAAGAATTGCCTTAATAGAAGCATAATACAATAGGACTTCAAAATACTGTATTATCAACAGTATTCAACTTCTGGACACTAAACACCAATCAACGTCCTGTCGACAGGATCGTTCTGCCTCTTACCAGTGAAGCTAGTTATGAATAGTTGCTTTTGTGGGCTCCTGCATCAAAGGAGGAAGGCCCACTGGGACCTGCGACCATACGGAGCTTTAAGCTACCACAGTCGAAATTGTCCTAATGTTATGGCCGACTTTCGGTTCCTGTCACGTCTTTCGTAATTTCTTATGGGCCACGACACACAAACCATTTTTTAGTTTCGATTCAGATGGCCTTCCCCATAGGTAGCTGCACACAAGCGCTGCACAATAGAAAAAAGTAAGATAAGCAATTTCATTTTCGAATGGCAGCAGTAGTACACTCCCTGGTAGGTATAATGAACTCCCCCACTTTCTTATTACAATCAACATGGCATCACAATCAAAAAATATAAAAAATTTCCGTTAAAAAAGAAAAAAGGTAAATTAATATGAATAATCAAAAATGGTTGCCATACCAAAACGGTACGAAAGCACATCTTTAAAATGTAATGTCAAGACAGTGATTGAACAATAATAGACGCATACCAGCACTGTCTGATCTTAAAACAACAGCAAAAAATACGATTGCATGTAAACAGAAATTAAAAAGACAAAACCCTGTTTCGTTTTTTATTGACAATCTATGATACTACAACCTAAATATCCCAGCATTACGAATTTAGGCATTTTTCACTTCAGCGTAATTAATATCAATAAGTTTTGCGTCTTTGTCCGAACGAGCAAATATATAGGCACTACAGTTAGTCTTCAATGTGAAATAAGGTCCGATGTAGCTCTCTTCGCCACAAATGAAAGGTCGTGGGTTCAATTCCGCGCTCAGCCATTCGACTTTTAAGTTCAAACGAAAATAGTTTTGCATCTTTATTTATCTAATCCAAAGAACTAGTGTAGTTAAATACCGTATGTTCTTTATTCAGTCATATATCAGTAGTAGACCAAAACACACCAACGGAATGCATAATGACACGATAGAAATTGATTCTCCCCTCATAACTTCTCCACGAAATTCTAATACGGTGTATGGAATAAGTTGGCGTGCAATGTAGGATCTACATTTCGACCCCTTTTATTGTACTAAAAGGTCTAGTCAAATTTTTACTATAGATGCAATAAGCGAGAATTGTAACAATTCTTTAAACACATAAGAAACAATTGTAATTAGAACGTGGGTGAGTTCATTATACCGCTAGGGGAAGTCCTACTGAAACTGAAACTGCTTTTTTTTAAACATTAAAAAAAAACGTCTTCCAAACATAAGGCTACTGGAGGTAACTCTAAGCTCCCTATGGCGCAATTGAAACTGAAAATGATTTTTTTATGTGTCATGGGCGATAGGAAATGAAGTAGGATTGGATGTACCGTCAGTGGTCACGTGACAGGAACCGGAAGTCGGCCATGACAAGGGACAATACTGACTGTGATAGCTGAAAGGTCCCTATGGGAGCAGGCCCCAGTGGGCCTTGCTCCCTCAGTGCAGGAGCCCACAACTGTTATGTTCACTGACTTGGTAACAAGAGTTGTAAGTCTCATTTCAAATAAACATCCCAATGCTTTTCAAGTAAGGCGCCACGCCCTCGGCGGCATGTCCACGCGACCTGTGGTCGTCGGTGCCAAAAAAACGGCGACATGCACCGCAACCACGTCATACGGCCTGGTCACACTGTTGCTTGAAAGCTTCTGTTATTGCTGCTGTGTTGGTGGCTGGGTTTAGTTACGGACGTTTGAAATTTTTTTTAATTAAGAGTTTAGCATCAAAATCGTGAGATGTTGTATAATCAATAGAAGAAAAAATACCATATGTAAAGCAGAATGGAAAAAGACAAGCACATGCACAACGAACACTACCATACTTTCAGTGCAAATACGCGACGTGCAATATATATAAGGGCCCCCGCGCACTAGGTGGTCAGAACGTATTGCCAGTGGTCGTGCAGCCAAAAGAAAGGCGACGCGTGCATCGTGGCCACATCCGTTTTCCTTTGATTATCCTTGATCACGTGGTGAAAATGAACACAGAGGAAGCGTTGTCGCTTTATGGTCGCCTGCATGCCGTCCGGGATCCCAGTGGCCGCTGCGACTAATGGGCCGCGGCGGCCAAGTGCGCGCTGCTATCTATACCATACACATTTTCATTGGCCACAGCGACTGGGTAGCCTAGTATGTGGGGTCCTAGTAATGCGTAAATATTCGGATGCCGCAATCACTTGGTCGCCTGCATGCTGACCAGTGGATTTCAGTGGCCCCCGCAAATAGATGGGCGATGGAAGACTTAAGTTACAGCCACGTGAGCATTCTCTTTGGGTACGCAGTGACTCGGTTACGTGTCCTAGTGTGCGGGGCCTGTACATTTTCTTACTAACAAAATTTAAAATAAATTGCTCCCCAGGATTTATGGAATTTATCATTTGTTTAACAATTTTTTAGTAAATGACATCCATTCAGTATGAACAACATGCACTTGACATTCATAAATAGGGACCTTAGTAGATATCACATCCTAAATAAACACCGTGACCCATTTTCAATTTTTTTCAGTAGGAAATCATTGAAGAGAAATTATTATTAGTTATGCTTTACATCCTTTGCTATTGTACACAACAGTTCCCTATATTCTGATTTTTCTCTTTTAGGTTTGCACTTATATTTAAAGGAACACCCGGCCTGCCTTATAACAGCCACGCGTAGATCGCCATCCTCACATTTATTAACACCAAGGTCAACTGAGACAGTAACTACGTTCTCCGCCGTGATGAACGCAGCTACTGTCTCAGTTGGCTTTGGGAATGATACACGAAAAAGCATCAACTTAAAAGATTCTGTCGTCACAAACCAGAATGATTTTCGTATTTTAAAATCACACTGTATAATTTTTTAGGCTAGTATATTATAATTTTTCTTCGGCGATCTATTGACGTAATTAATTTTAATTTTTACCGCATTAGTGTTTTTGATTTTTAATCTCATAGTAATTATTAGCAAACGATTAAAATTAGGACATGTGCACAGACAGATGAAACTTCAAGGTCATTGTAGGCGCGCAAAGCACCATACGTGTAGGACACAGTAAATAAAATTCCACAATATTCAACATAAAACCTCGTAGACGCCACATTTAAAAAAGGATTTTTACCAAGGGATTGCGTAACGTTACGAAAACAGACCTTTGGGGCTGTACTTGATGTAGAAGATCGAGAAATATGGCGCTGGGAGGAATGGACTTTTAATTCTTCTCCTTTTTTAGTCATAGCAATCCAGCATGAACTGTTAAGTTGAAAGTTTCGTACAGAATTAAACGGCCATCGTCTTAGTAGGGAACTAAAGGAAACCCATTAATTTTCAGTCATGTAACGAAGTCACATACCAACCAACTGTCACGAAGATTGTTTATATATATTTTAACTGCAGCATTGTTTCTGTTATTCTTAAAGTTCCCGTTTCAGTTTCACGGTCTACTCTCTATAGGTTCATGCTCCATAATAAATGAAATCAAAGTTTCAGTTTTTTGGCAGCAACTTACAGGATTGGGTACACGAAGACTGACTATAATCTTTATATTCTTCAACTCCATCGACAGCAAATTCGGGCTTATCTGCTCCACTTGTGCTACTTTGCTTCACATCTTTGCGAATTGCGATGTTAGTTTCTGCAGTGATGTAACAAAAAATGGAAATTAATTCATCCAGTACCACAAATACAACGGGGGGCAGAAAGTGTGGATTAAGGATAATATTTAATACTAACAGTTCAAATTAGACCTATTTTGGTGTCACGAAAAATTGAAAATTGCATGATAGGTGTAGGTACTCGTTTAAACATTTCCTGGCGCTACACAAGTTCTGATACCAGGGTCGGATTGCGGGAAGGTGGGAAATGAATGCAGGAATTCTGTAGAAGTTGTCTGGAGACCAATATATCTGGTTTAGTGTGGATTCCGCGACTGATTGTGAAAGCGAAGAGGAGAGGGTCCACAATATCCTATTAAGTTAATAAACTCATTCATGGGTTTACCTCCTCATACACTCGGTTTAAAGAAAGGGTGCTATGTTACACTTCTTCACAACCCAAATTCAAAGTGGGGATTGTGCAATGACATTAGATTGACTGTTGAAGCTTTGGTCTCACGGTCACATCGGTAGAGGGTGAATCCGGGAATAGCCAGAGAGGAGCCATCAGTGATTCCAGTGAAGTGGGTTTCCATGATACAAATGACCCACAGGGTTTTGCGAAGTGAAAAGGATTTCAAGTTCATCAAGTTTGTTAAGGATCTACATGGCATTGAAATAAGCAAAGCTAAGAGAATGGAATATTTTGGTGGAGACGGAGGGGGAAGGGACCGTTGAAGGAGGATAGAGTTTTAGATCGGTTTAACGAAGCTGTTAGATTCAAGCTCCGGATCTTCACCTGTGGAACCATTTATGTTTTCTTTACTGCCATCAAGACTGCCACTTAAATGCAATTGGTTGGCATCATTGTCATTCTCTGTTTGGCCAGCCCAAATGGATGTGGTTTGAGGGTTTTGTGTGCGTTTTTTTCAGACAGCAATGTTAGTTTCAAGATCACTGGTTGGATGTTTTAAGAGATATGGCATTGAAAATTGGTCGATGGTCCACAGGGTGGACAGGTGGACAGGGGCGGGTGCAGACGTGGTACTTTGTTTTTTGTGGCGCTTACGCCTTTTCCTAGTAAAATGGGATATGCGGGTGGTCAGTGGTCAGATATTTGAACTGATGTGAATATCCGCTAAGTCACTTGCAATAGTCACGCAGAAAGTAGTGTAGGATAGGTAAGAAGTAGGGATGGGTCGGCTTTCAAGTTGCGGATCTGATTTCGGTTTTTTGCCAAAACCTCGATCGGTTTCGGTTGGGTTTCGTTTTTTTAGAAAACTTAAAAATGTTTTCTGTCTTTGGGTGGGAGGGGTTAAGCTTAGCAATTTAGCAAACGAAAAATAATTAGGCCTGTCTTAAATCCCAACTTCTTTGTTTATTATTCAAATTGTAAAGGCTCACCTAAACAATAACTAGAGTGTGCAGTTTGCAAATAAAATAATTTTAATAAATAAACAAATAAATAAAATAAAACTTGTGGAACTATGAGAAACACAAAAACACTGAAACGATGACGTCAATGAGCACAGCTACTTGTATAACGTTTTTCAAAAAAATATATTAAATAACAAAAAGCATTCAGTTATCAGGCGCACAAAACACACTAAAACAATAACTTCAATAAGCACAACAACTTGTGTACGTTTTGCAAAACCAAATAATAATAATAATAATAATAATAAATAATTCTTCGTGACTTTACTGGCAAAAATCCAAACTGCATTTTGTTTTGATGCAGTTATTTCGTCTTTGCTACATGGAAACGCGATGTGTGATAATATATAAGTCCATGCTGGAATCCTGGCTAAACAAACCGCGTGAAGCCATTTAGTTAACCAGCCATAAATACTTTAACTAGGCCTAACTTCAGGCTGAGTGAGGTGCGTGCTCCTAAGCGAAGACGATGAAGGCTGTACGAGCAAGACCGGTTGAGATCCGCTTAGTTGTCTACGGAACGTTGAGTCTTTCAAAAACCGAGGAAACGGTTATTTTTTAAGGGGCAGGCGGTTTTTATGAAAACCGAAAACCACGATTCGGATATCGAAACCGACTCATCTCTATTAAGTAGTGTTCAGTGGGTAGCAGTCAACCATGAAGCTTAACGACGTCCTTATTAGTGCTGGTGTGAAGGCCACCAACAAAGATTTTCGTGAGTTGGGCGTTTTGATGACTTACTAATGAAATGGATTTTTGGTTCTCCAATAATTGGACGTTGGGCCAACCACAGGGGCAGGCTCTGGATCAGTCGCCGGTGTGGTTTTGCCTAGAAGTATCATTTTTATTTGTCATTTTGTAACGTTTCTGGCGGTTGTAGTCGTTGCGCGAAAGGTGCACTTTGAACTCTGTTCGCTTTGGAATGGTCGGCTCCGGGGAGGCAAAGTCTGGCACACGGCGCCATCATTTGGCCAGAAACAGCAGTAGTTTCGGTTTCAGTTTCGAAAGCAAGGATGGTGTTGAATGAAAGCGGCGGGAAAGCGAATTGTGAACCTTAGACTTAAACTTTGTCTTGAGCAGGAAAAGACAGATGCTTATCAGGACTGGACTTAGCAATGTCACTGTACTTTAACTTTAGGACGACATCTAGGTTTTGAGGTAAAGCAGTGAATTTACCCATCAAGATTGTCGGGGGATGAAGCTTAATGCTGCAGGTTGCCTGCGGTGAAGGAGTTCAAGGAGTTGCTTTGATGTGATTTAGGCTGGTTTGTATCAAAACTGTTTGAATTTAAATTAGCGAAACCCCGTCAAACTTCAGTGGTGAGGCTTCTTAATTCGGTGGATAAAAGGTCGTAGTCGTATTTGTTTAGAATGTTACTAAACACTCTGTTGCGTTCAATTAACGCGTCAGCCACTGGCTTGCATATTTCATAAAACCAAATAAATCCAGGAAAGTTACCTGCAGCCAGGGAGCGGGTAATAACATCAGGTAAGATGTGATAAATATTATGGTGTCCCCCAAAACAAAGGTGACATCTTAGAATGTTTTCGTTTTGTTGAAATGAAATGTTGCAAGATCTGCAAGAGCGCGGAAAAACACGTCCATCGGCAGCCATCGGAAAGTTAATTTGAACGTGCCCATTATCTGCATAAATGGACTTAATGCCCTTTTCGGCGAAGGAAAGCCCAACTGAAACAATACGCAACAATGTAAAAACCCATTGTTGCCGGGAAAGCCCGCACTTTCATCTGAAGGCGGGAAAAGTGCGGGCATTCCCTAGGGAATGCCCGGGGTTTGAAAAACAGCTTATTTTAACAAAACAAAACAAAAAACACGTTTGAAGTAGTAAAGCACTACATTACAATGCCGTTACATTTACAAAAGAGTAATGATTGTAAAATGGGTTACAGTTTTTCATCACCAAATGTTTGACCGGGTTTTCATTTGTAACACTCCGGCCTGATACATTTGCTACGACGTTCATAATACCGATGTTGTTTGCCTGCATACT
>JAHWFP010091542.1:5376-26103 GCA_023313725.1 Lithobius niger | reverse complement strand
AAAAAAAAAAGCAATTAAAATATTAAGAATGTTTGGTAAGCTTTTTAACCCATGCATACAAAGTAAAAGACACAAAAATTGTGCAGCAGGTATTTAATAGTACGAACACGATGTACACATATTTACTAGACAAAGTACATACGGACGCCACGTGCACGCCCAGAGCACAGGCAACCTGTCAAAATTGTGCCCCCGCGTCGATAGTGATGTCATAAAACGTGAAATGACACAGAATGCATACACAAATCAGCCTTATGTGTTGTAAAAGTTTCTAGTCAGTCCCGTTTGTTATGTGCAACGTTTTTATCGTTAAAACAGCTTTAAGTGAAACTACTAGCTGCATGTAGATTATCGGCGTTTCTCTTTGTGCAAGTAACCGTTCATGATGCGAAATACTTAATTTTTGGCATGAAAGCGTAAAGTCTCGTAAAACTCTAATTTTATTGTTAAACATTTTTTTTTGGTCATCGTGGCTGGGCGGTGAGAGCGCTCAGCCTGGTTGCTAGAGAGTTGCGGATCAGGTCGAACCCTTGGAAAGAGGATCTTGCCAAAGTCCCCGCCAGGACTGCCGGCCAGGGTTGCATGAGAGGCTACCATGCTTCTTCAGCAGCTATGGGAACTATTTTGGCAAATTCTGGACATTCTTTTGGCCCCTATACGATGATCGGAGCTTCTTCGGATCGAACCAGATATTTACCAGGTATTTCTTCTTCTCTAAAAAGTCTGGTAATGTTCAAAATTGAGTCAGTTCAGCCACACAAGTACTGAATTGCTTCGGCTGACTTCAGGCTCAAAAGAAATTAATTAAAAAAAAAAGTTTAACTGCTGCCTAAAATTATTAAAAGTCACCGCTGTCATCGAAGTGCTTAATTACACTGGCACCAAATATTATCATGTGCTTCTATTTGAATTTGAGCACGGCACAGATCTTGCGTAGCACGTCTCTAAAAGTTAGTTTATTTTTAACCAGTAGTAATGCCGTGGTCATAAAATTGAACTAGATGCAATCCAACTACTGGGTTTTGCATGGAATGGTAACAAACTGAGAATGTCTTTGCATCCTGTTTTCTTGGATTACTGGCTTGGATTACTGGCTTGGATTACTGGCTTGGATTACTGGTTGGATTACTGGCTTGGATTACTGGCTTTCCGATCAGAGGGATTCAAACACTAGATTATGGAGTTTAGTGGTTATGTGGATATGAAGAAACACACTGTCTTTGTTTTACAATAATTTTACTCCACTCTTTACTCCCATGTTCTGCGGCCGTGTACGGCTTTTATTCGTATCTGGAACCAGCCAAATTTAAAAATAGTCTGCAAAATGAACCAAGAATTTAACATGTTTTGCGCAAATTATAGTTAACTCATTCACGTGCAGTGTTATTGTTTTGTCACATTGGGGATTAAAGGTTGGTGCTAAACAATATAATTTCATCCCATTTGATGGAATCGTTGTTGAGATATAAGCGTTTCGAATTCGTGCTTTAACATTAGAAGTTGTCGCAACAGTCTACCAAATTAATTACCAGTATGCACACTGCCACACTTTCATTTACACAATCTGTATGAACTCGGCCAAGAGCTACATAGGCTGCAACGACTACTTAAAGCGCCTCAATCTAGGAAAGAGAGTTAACATAGTATCGAATGCATGAAGAAGAGACAGCCCGGTCAACAAACCAGTTACCGCACCTACATCGCTAATCAGTTTGATGACAGTATACGCATATTCCTCCTGGTAAGTTATCATTATATTGTATAGATATGCAAATACGAATATTGTTACGTCGAATGAAGTTGGTTCAGCATGGACTCGTATTGAGTAAACCACTTCTTTACATTGTCGAGTGCACGAACAGTTTCGCTCCGATTCAGTGAGCAGACTTAGGTTCAGATAAGCTTCATGAGAAAATTTGGCCTCACTGGAATTGCTGCAGTTTCCAACGTGATCGAAATTCGGCATGTATGGTAACCTAGCAAAAAAATGAAGTCAGAAATCGTGCATAAGAAACAATTACAAGCTTCTCACAGGTACTCATGAAATTGGAAGACAGCTTACTAGATCTGAAAAGTCCAGAGCTGTATACAAATTGGGTATTTTAAAAATCTGCAAACTCAGCGATTGCTTTATAGTTTGAATAATGATTTTAAAAGTGATTTTTAGATTTCCTCAAGCATAAAAACAAATTTAAGAGGCTTTGCTTACAGATTTGGTGGCATGTACAAAAAATACTTTGGCAAATGTTATAAGGTATACAGGGTGCAAACTCTTCTCAATATATAACCGCAGCTGCATAATTAAAAACATATGATGTGCATACGTGCGAGTTTTTACCTGTTCCCCGACCTAAGGCAGCTACAACAGTAGCACCAAATGAAAGATAATTAAATTACGCTTGAAAGAGGCCTGTAAGATAATTTTTTTACCTTCAAATTCGCAAAGAACTGGTTTGTCTACTGTTTATAGACGTCAAAGTGAATTAGATAGGATAATCAGAAAGAAATATGGTTGCAAAAAAACGTCTAAAGGGACGACTTATTTTGTGTCATACTTTGTGTCAGCAAAATGTAATATAGATCTCAAAATCGTTTGGCTTTAACTGGTGGGAAGCGTGGAAAAAGCAGCCCTGAAGAAGGTTGTCAAATATTTATGTTTCTGAAACAAAGCGTGTGGACAGATCAGGAAAGGCAAGTGATGTCCATATACAGTAAAACATTACCAGGCATTTCTCGCATTTTTCGCTCAATCTTTTATTTAGCACTCCTCTTATCTCCATAGATGTCTTACTTTCAGAGAAGCAAACATACAGACATGTAAACACACAAACATATCTGTACGTTTTGAATGATGAAAACAAAAAAAAAACGTGTTGAGGAATATGATGCACGAATTTTGAGCAACAATAATTGCATTTAACCAATGGCCCAATAATTAGTACATCGATTTTGTGAACTTCTGGGGATCGTGGAACTATAAGAAGCATGGATCGATGGCAATAGGGTGAGCAAAGTGAAGGATATGGCTTGTCAAATATTTCTTTATATAACTGCTCTAAATTGAGTTAAGTTGATTCTTAGGAATTGCTAAAATCTATATTTAATTCTTTTTGTCATGGAGCAAAGCATCTTTTGGCCTTCCGTATTTCATGAAACATCTTAAACATTATGTTTGATCTTCAACCTTGCTGTAACTAACTATCCTAAGAGGTCTTTGACAACTCGTGGATCTTTCTGCGATAGGTAGGAATTTACTATTATGTTCTCAAAGATTACAATATGCTACAATATTATAGTTAATATTTAATCCACTCTCAGTTTCTTAAATTGTAATAGTTACATACCAATCTTTCTTGTGATTGTCTATTGATTAAATTCATCAGTCAAACCTTTATGGTTCTTCCTTTGTTTTCACGTTATTATTTCATTCATAAAATCATAATGGATTAAGGATCCAATAATTGGCCCTCTTTTAATTCATGCAGTTAGAAGTTGTTACGAGAGGAAAACTTTAAATTCCTTCAGTTATTTTTAGTAGTAGAATTTCAGCCTACTCACTGCTTGAAAAAAGCACACAATCGACATCAATTACCTAAACAATACAATGCTCAGTAATATAAAACAATATTGTTAGCATTAAACCACTGACAAAGAAAACGTTCTTTAAAATCTAAACTAGTTGCAATTACTAACCTAAATATATATTATGTAAAAGATGTATTAAAATTATATTTCTTCACCATCCACATCACGTAGGCGATTAAGTGACACGAGGTACATTGCGTGACACTTTTTCTTGTTAGCGTACGAAGATTGTATTTTTTTAGAAGATCCCTGAGCAATTCTTAACAAAACTCTACCAGTTTCAACAAAAGAAAAAAATTAGAAAACAATGCGGACAAAATATGAAAGATAAATCTTATGTGCTTTTTTTTTAAAAACGTAAATTAACAAATTTGTAAAGCCTTACAGGAATGAGCCGTAATTCTGTACTAAAGTTGGGTCAAAATTATAAAGCTATTATAATTTCAAATTGAACCTCAACCATTGAAATGTTAATGCTACCAGTAAAAATAGAAACGGATTGCAGTCGTTTACCAGTTTTGGATTATGAATTGTTATGCCTATGTCATCGCTTTTTCTGTTACCCTGAAGTATGACACCTTTTGCGTTGTTACAATGACTTTTTCGCTACAAGTTTTTAAACTTTTAACCTGAATTTTTAAATGCATAGTTATAAGAACACCGGAATCGGACTTATCTAAAGTAGTTAGTGAAGTATTTATACCAACTGTAAGAGAGACTATCCTGGACTATAATTTCTTGTTAATTAATTTTTGGACGTTAATGATAATTTCACATTCACAATAAGCGATGTAGAAGAACTGAAACACTTTGGTTGAAATGTAAATTTTCTTCTCATGAATGTCTTTTAGCCCAGGTGAGTACTGAGTAATGCTTCAAAAATAAATTCTTAGAAAAACACGGATACTTTGTGGATATACTCCCGACAAGGGTTCGTCAGGAGATAAGGGTGCATGCTAAAGCATTTAGTCTACCACGAGTAGTGTGAATAAAAATGTCGAATAAAAATTGTAACCAGGAGAATTAAAACATCTAATGTAAGATCTAATTTTGAAATTTATTTAATTTATTGGAGTGGGGCTCTGCCTTTGATCACACCCTAATGGAAACTTAGAACGAAACGAAAATAAAACGAAACGAAAATACATGGACTATCCAAACATTTTGCATGTAAGTAGTAGCATGGGTGTCTGGACAAGATTTACCCCAAAAAAAGTTGGAATCGGACATGGTAATGAGGAACCATCAGGGTGACAAAATGGGAATAGCCTGAGCCAAGAGCCAAGAGCCAAAAGCCAAGAGCCAAGAGCCAAGAGCCAAGAGCCAAAAGCCAAGAGCCAAGAGCCAAGAGCCAAGGGCCAAGAGCCAAGGGCCATGACGCAATGGACAAACAATCAGCCGTGACCATGTCAATTGTTAAGCCGAAGCCTAGTCAAATTGTTAAAGTAGTGTTTTACAGTGCCAAACAAAAAATTTGATGGATTGAAATGTTTACTTCACGGAACGTTTGAGCATTCTGATTTGAAAATAAATGTTTGTGCAAGTTGAGTCAATTGTATGGTTGATTTTTACCCAACTTCCAAATGAATTTGAGCTTTGCGTAAAGCAGACACGCCATTGAGGAAGAGATTCGGGAGATTCGGGAAGACGCAACCCAGCCAACCAGTAAATAAAGCAGAGCCCGCTCCATTATGTCAACAGTGGAAGTAATATCAGGCTCAGGGTTTAATTATACTGAAATACAGCCAATTAGAAAAGATCTAGTTCGGATCACTACACGTGCCATTGCATCCTGTATTCATTTCTTTCGTAGCTAACTTCTCATAGTTTACTGAGTAGGGAGGGGGATTGAGGCTTAATGGCATGTCGACAGCCAGGTCATTAGAGCCAAGCTCAGTCACAATGTAGTGACCCGGGATACATTGACCAGGGATGCAGTGACCCGGGATGCTGCGCATTACAGAGCTGTTTACCAAACCCCAAATCTAAATCTTATTGTGCATCTGCACCGCCTTCATAAATAGGAGAACCCCGGACAGGAGGACAGACTCATCACCCAATTGACAAGCTATGTTCAGTAGAAGGTGGCAACGGCGACGAACACCATCAGGATGGTGACAATTAACAAGAGAGTGTTGGCCCGTGAGAAGCTGCCGACACCAATCATATTCAGGAAGAACTAGGTGGCTGAGTTTTTTCGAGTATGTAAAAGACCAACGGTTGGTTATAAGATGGTTTAACGGGTAGGTCACGATAGCTGCACGGGTAACTGCGAGCACTGGGGCGTCAGATTCGATAGGCATCTTGGTCCCAGCTGTACATCTCTGGCTTCATACAGACCCACCCTTGATCCTGGCGATGGGAAGTGCATATGTACGGGTTTTTTCTCCAGTTGTTTCCCGCCCGTTGCACGAGGGTTTCCTCCGGGTACTCCGGTTTCCTCCCTCATTCGGCAAAAAAACAACTGTGATAATGGTGGTACTTCTTCTACTTAACATCTGCCGCCTGGGGATTTGGGTGGGTGGATGCCTTGAGCATCGTCTCTATATATTACATTATTATTATTATTAAAGAATTTTAATGTGTATTTTAAATAAATTAATGCAGTGTGTTGGAGGTTTCCTGGTTTAAATCCCACATTTTTTGTTGTAATAAGAAAATTAAAACTATTTTATCCCTTTCTGATGGACTTGAACCAGAGGTGTCCGTGACGAGTTGAAAGGATGGGAGCAGCCAGTGAACTTCAATATGGTTTTTATTCTCTTCAGGTCAGCCAGACATGGCAACCTACGTTTCACTCTCAGCCGACAACATAATAACCGACTGGTCCAACAATAACAACAATGACAACAATGACCATCCGTGGTTAATGCATGCACATGCCATCTCGAACACTTTCAATCAATTTTAAATTTCCCGACACTGTATGTTTTATGCATTTCTCTTAAATATCCGATGTGTTACCGCCAATGTTCTCAAGAAATAAAAAAGAACTTCTTACCTGCATAGTATAATCGGCTTAAGCATTTCCTGGAAGCATTGGTGTTTGCAGTCAAAGTAAATCTTTGAATCCACACATGGATTTTTCTCTAGATTCAATCGCTGAATCTAAATCAGCAATAAAAAAGGATTTAATTGTAAGGATAACGTATCATCGAACAAGGACTAATATTTTTAAAATTTCCATAATCAACAATAATTCAAATCTGTAGATTTGATAAATGTATTAATCCATGACATACTGTTACCTTTATTTAGTATAGAACCTAGATTTTGAAATTACATTTAAGTATATTTTTCGAGTGTCTACTAAAAAATCACACAACATAAAGGTTAGCATTTCTAACGTGTCACTATTTATGACGTGATCTACCACAACCATTGCAAGGAGACAAACCAAAACTGCAAAGACCGCAAAATAAGTTAGCATTACACAGCTGATCAGAATCTTATTTGTCTTCTAATATCACAATAAATCCACCCATATTTCAAGGCTGCAAAAATTACACAACATAAAGGTTAGCATTCCTAACATGTCACTATTTATGACGTGGTCTGCCACAACCTTTGCAAGGAGACAAACCAAAACTGCAAAGACCGCAAAATAAGTTAGCATTACACAGCTGAGCAGAATCTTATTTGTCTTCCAATATCACAATGAATCCACCTATATTTCAAGGCTGAAACAATTACGCAACATAAAGGTTAGCATTCCTAACGTGTCACTATTTGTGACGTGATCTGCCACAACCATTGCAAGGAGACAAACCAAAACTGCAAAGACCGCAAAATAAGTTAGCATTACACAGCTGAGAAGAATCTTATTTGTCTTCCAATATCACAATGAATCCACCTATATTTCAAGGCTGAAACAATTACGCAACATAAAGGTTAGCATTCCTAACGTGTCACTATATGACGTGATCTGCCACAACCATTGCAAGGAGACAAACCAAAACTGCAAAGACCGCAAAATAAGTTACCATTACACAGCTGAGCAGAATCTTATTTGTCTTCCAATATCACAATGAATCCACCCATATTTCAAGGCTTAAATATGATAGTATAAATAATTGTGTTTTATACTACAATTCGAACCTTAGCTTAAACTACTAGCTTAGCAAAAAGATCAAAAATCGGTCCCAATACCCTGCAATATACAACTAGAAAAAAATTACATTAAATAATTCCGATATCTCATGTTAGCTTACAAACTTTTGCATAATAATTATCTAACAATACATTTTAACAGTTGTTAGCTGCTGAACATACACGTGCATTTGAGCTTTTGATGCCTGTGTGATGAAATGAAAATCGCATAAATGATTAAAAATATAATCACATTAAAATCCCACTTACAATATATGCATTTCATTAAACTATAAAGTGATTTTATATTTTAACTGGCAATGGATTTTCGATGAAATTGTGTTACTTTTGTATTCAGACTTCGTTGGACAACTAAACTGATCGGGCAGTTAAGTGTCATTTTTATATTCCTTAGTATCATCAAGAAATTTATAAATAAAAGTTCTGTGGAAAAAGTGATAGGAATCCATAAATCATAACCGTTGCTTTCTGTTGGTACCAACAAAACATGTATAAAATTAATTGATTTGTTGGTTAGGTTTGTGATGTGTAGTTCTATCAACAAGCATTTAGCATTAAAAAATGGAACTCAACAATTTCAAATTGACAATGCTCATCAACATCATCTTTTACCTATTTGGAGTTTCAACTTTCCAGCTAGTATTGGCATATTTGTAAAGTGTGAACCCATTTTGAAATCTTGGAATTTTGAAGTAAACCACACTGTATGGTATTCTAACCACTACAGTATACAGTGTATGGTATTCTAAGGTTTTCATAAAACAATATCATTAAAAATTATAGCGATACAATCCATGAGCCTAACATCGCTGGTGGCAAGGAATTTATTGTGGCATTTCCAATGAGGCGTATAAGCGTGAGTGAATTAAACTTTATGTACTGCAAGGCAAGTTGGACAAATGAAATAATTTCTCTCAGCCCCTACATTCTAGACTAACAGAATTCGAAGTTAAAAGAACCTTACTGTATAGCTTTGTAAGTAAATGTAAGTCAGACCATTTGTCGGTAATTCTTCAAATGAAGTGATGTCGTAATTGTCGCCCTCTTGGGTGAAATAAACCTGGAAGAAAGATTCAGACAGTTCTATTTACAATATAAAGATTTTGTTTTTCTTTTCAGTTTACGAAAGAATTTTTTTCTTTAAATAACAAAATTGATTTTTGGGAATTATGGTCAAATAACAAACAAAACATCCCATGTTATTTACTACTTTGCTTCCATTGACCAGCTGGCACCCCCAAGAGCCTGTCACTGCCTAAACATTGATAGTACTTTTATTTGGAATAAGTTACGAAGCCTTTATCATGTTGTGGAAAGCTAAGCACAATAAAAATAAATTTGTCATAGCAGTAGAAGTGTAATAAGTTCATCTGTTCACTAGCTTATCTTCTGCAATGTAGCTGACAAATTTTAACAGTTATACACGTACTTCACATCGAGTAACTTAATTGAGTAATTTTACCCGCCCATTATCGAATTTGCCATTATTTCCAAAAAACCTTTTTAAATAAGATTAAGTAGGCCTCGGTTTTCAAGTAGCGTATGAATTTCCATTATCACTTTGTTTGATTATTTCTATTAGTTTGTATTGTATTTACTATGCTATAATTGATATTGTGTCGAATTGTCAAAGCCTGTTAAGGAATAAAAAAATTCTGGTCCTAAACATTACTAATTTCTTCTGTATTATGACTGTATAAATAATGGTAGAGCCCGTGTTTAACTATTGACCCTTGACATGCTTTCATTATCATATGTACGTCAGCCCACAATACGGTGTATTTAGGCCTTTTTTTGCTAAATTTGACTGCACAGTTAAGCTAACTAGAGCAATTCATCATCGTTAATTGCTTATCCGTCATTTTCTGATCAAATACAGTTTGGACTATTGAATTGAAGATGAACTGTACTGCAGTTAGCAGAATGACCAAATATTATAGAGGAAGCCTCCGAACACTGAATATTTATTGGGAGTTGCAATATGTATGTGCTTAGTTAATGTTACCCCATTCCTTACGACAACGTATGACTACACAAGAAAGGAAAAAAAAGCCCCAAGTCAAGGAGGAAAATGTGAAATTTGGAGTAAAAAGCACGGTAATAGATTATGTGAAGGCAAAACAAGCAGTGCTACATAAAAATACAAACAACGTTTCGAAAATTATTAAGTTTCGTATTCAGGTTAGCAATAAAATTAAAGCATGGCAAAAGCCACTAAGTCAACCTATATTAAAAGCATAAAACAGTAATTTAAAACGGATCAAAACCACCAATTTTTCTCTCCTCAAAAGAGGCAGAAACGGCAGCTGAAAAGCAACGACCTACCTGCTCCGTTGGTATGCCACGTCGCAAGGTAAGGTGTATGCAAATCGAGGAAACACGTGGCTTTTGCTATGCCTTAATTTTATTGATAACCTGAAGACGAAAATTGATTATTTTCGAAACGTTGTTTGTATTTTTATGCAGCACTGCTTGGTTTGCCTTCACATAAAATGTGAACTTCGCAGGGTTTTTTGAAAACTTGATTGAAGCCAGCAAAGAAGCCAGCAACTCAAGTCGTTTTGGATTTGACGTGCCACTCTAGCACAATAACACGCCGTTTCACCCACCAACAGATAAGAGAAGAGGAAGGATATGGAAGGTAGACACATCGACACATTCGTTATTTGAAGCCCACACTCAAGCAAACGTAACCGTAATTTAGGCCAGTAAAAACCATAGTATACAGCTGAAGAGCTTCAAACAAATGACCAGTAGAAACAAACTATGAACACTGGTGTAGGGGTTGAATTTGCCAACAATGGTCTTCAAGCATTAACTGATATCCATCATTCGCCGGCTTTTATGTCTGATTTTGGGTATGATTAGGTACGGCTTTCAGCTATGTATTAGGTCTTTTGGTTGTTCATTAATATTAGCACTGCCGGCAGGCAGGGCTTATTAGAGTTTGTTTGCGTACGAGAATTTCAGAAAATTGGACAGGAGGAGGAGGCGGAGCGGCTAACAATGTCAAAATGTTACAAGGCTGCAACATGTAACAATAGGGTAACAATCATTATGGGCGAGGCGCACAATAACGGATTATAGCTCACTTTTTTACTTTTACTTTTAATTCACTACACGAGCCTACAGACCATTAGTCATACGCTCGACGCTAAAATATTAACCTACAACTTAACCTATTCACTCGAACCTATAGCTCACTCAAACAAGATACAACAATGGTTGGGTGCCGGGAAACTAACATTGTTGTTGTTTGAGCTAGCTAGCTCGTTGTTGAGAACCAAAATTAAATGATCTTGATTTTTCCTTAAATCTTCAAGTTTTAAACCGTACAGTGCGAAGTCTTAAATTTTGAGGCCTACGGCCTACGGCCTCAAAATTGGGTGGCCGACATGACTGAGTTAATTATTTTCTTTTTCAATGCGGGTTTCGGGAAGCCAGTTGAATTGTTTCGGCGATTGTTGCCACGATACTGAAACAATCCAGAATCAACTACTCATCGAGATGACGCATTCTAAATTCAGAAATACGCTAATGTGTTGCCATCAAATAATAATCATGGGACAAACCTTCGGCGGAACCTAAACATAAGTATCCATTTCTAACGTTCCGTTTTTTCGAAAACAAAAATCGGTGGACACATATAAAATGGAAGCGAAAAAAGCCAGCAAATTAACTGAGCAAAAAACGGCTTCGCCGTTAAGAAAAAAACATTAGAGCTCGTATCCCCATACTCACAGCCCTGAAGATACACGTATAAAAACGGATTAGAGTTCACTCGAACCCAACGAACTATAATTTGAACTCCAATTCGTAAAACGTAAACCCACAAACACACACAAAATAGATGCCATAAACAGCAAAACGCGACAAAATTGAAAGATAAAAATGCATACACAAAATGAACACAAATTATAGTTCAAATTATAGTTCGTCGGGCTCGAGTGAACTCTAATCCGTTTTAGTCTTCTGTACAGCCGTGCCGGCTCAAAGAAGAACGATAATTGGTAGGACAAGAAGCACCAATACACCATATTTCGAGTAACAAACTATACTTCCGGTTGAAGCAAAGGATTAAACGAAGGAGACAGTCATGTTGCGAGAAAGAGGTAGCCATATTGCGGGTAGGAGACAGCCATCTTACAGGAAACAGACGGCCATCAACAGTAAGGAGACGGCCATGTTGGAGGAAGTGACGTATTATTCACGCAAATGTAACACGCTGTATTCGAAAACCACAAGCCAATCTCAACCAAACTCTCGTCCAGTCTGGAGGCAGAGAGGAGTTTCCTAATGGGATTTCTGTTCGTTAAAGGTACCGAATTGTCTCCAGGTGGATGAGTTTGGTTAAGTTAGGCTTGGTGGATTTTCGAAGGTGCTAATAAATGCAGCCAAAGAAGGAACGATAATTATTTGGTAGGACTTGTACAGGACGCACATTAGACGCACAGAAACTAAACATGTGTCGTGATATTTTCAAAAGTTAAACTTATAGTATTTTTTTCCCACTGGCGTGAATAACTGGGGGGGGGGGGGGGGGCTACAAATCCTTGGAAAATCTATTTATTCGCTATTTTATACAAAACATTTTGTATGAAGCCATAAAATACGTAAAGCAAGAAAAATAATCTTACTGTAGAAATACATCTTCACATGTTTTTTATCAGGGGCGTAAAATTTGCCACTACGTAGAGAAAATATTTACGTACGCCACTAAACAATTCTAATTTGAAAGCACGATGTGTGTGTGTGTGGGGGGGGGGGGTTGCATGTACAACTGACAGTGAAAAGAAACGAGGAAAGGAAAACGAATGAATGGTCTTGGGGGTAGGGGACTGAAGCAAGAACTTTTTTTTTATCGCGACCATGAGAAAATGCGGAAGGATGCGTTGATAACAGACATTTTTGGGTTAGAGGCATAAACTTTCGAACAAGGGAAATTTCGAACTACGAAATTTGTAAGCAAACGACAAAAAAACTGGTGTCGGATTAATTTGGTGCCAAACGGGAAAATGTCATCAGCCGTCTCCCTTGGTAACAGGGGGGAGCAGGGGGGGAGTATAATATAAATGTTTCTATTAAGCCAAAAAGGGGAAAAAAATACCCTGGAATATCCCACGTTTTACGTGTAAGTCCTGGACACAACAATGTGTTAATAAACCAGTATGATGTCTTAACCCTATTAAAAAAATCGTTGGCTCCGCAGCGCACGCACGTATACAAACAGGTGAGTAGTTATGATGTGCTACGAATTAACAACTTTATTCAGAAAACATAACGCAATGCAGTTATCAAACCAGTAACTGAAAAAAACGAAGCATTTTTTTTTTACTAGAACACCGAGCAGTAAGAGACTCAAAATCCGAGTGGATTGTTTCTTTTTATTTTTTTACGTATAAAACAACTGCTAATAAATCCGTACAGCTTGAACTGACTTGTCATACATAATAAACAACAACCGGAGGCATCGAACGGTGTTGCGGAAATGTTGAGATAACAATTCACGGTTAATCTCCCCGGTCGCGCCTTAGTGCTGCCGTACTTTTACGTTAGGCCTACCATTTTGAGCCAGCGAGCCAGCGATGCCGTTTGTTCTTGGCTTGTTGACCGGATACAAAAAAAAACGTTGTTCATTTTCAGTCATATTGCCGATTGGATTTCAGTAGCTTAATAAACTAAAATAAAATTTTTATGTTAGGAGTGGTCCGGCTTACGTTTCATAATGAGTATTCAGTAATTTGTTAGTCCAGATTTGCGTCGATTCGTCAGACCAAGAACCGCGGCCATGTTGGATCCACACAGCACAGAAATACGTGACGTCATTGGTTTGTGTGCAAATCTTCAGAAAAAAACGGAAATGGTGTTTATTACGTCACACCACGGTGCAAGCTTATTCACCGATAACAATAATTACAAAAACCCCTGGTGAACCATCTTCTCTTATAGTCGATTCATCTTTGTACCGGCTGATAAGACTATTGCAACGACTTTGTCCGTCCGTCGCTTTTTTCAAGTTCGCAACGGTACCAGAAATTGACGACCACTGTTTACAAAGTTCGATTCAGTGTCAAAAGTTAGTTAAATAACATGGCTAATTAAAACATCGTTGCCTCCTTATAGCTAATAGACTTCTTCGACGTAACTAAATTAAATAATAACATTTGATCGTCGAATTGAAATAGTAATGATTTGTGTTAACGCAGCCGTAAAAACAAAAACATTTTAGTTTCGTTTAAAAGAGTCTTGTCACATTGTTGCATGAATGAATAGGCTTACGATCGAACCAAATTCTCCATTAGGCCTATTTGCTACTTACGAAACTAAAACTGCCGTTAAAAAAATTAGGCCTAAAAAATGAAAATTAGAACTAAAATCACGTTAACATGGCAACGTCAATAGTTGCTACGAGTCGCTGCTGCAGCGTTTCTCCTGTCCCTTCCCTACTACCACTGATCTCTATTAGGCTATGTTGCGCATTACGTTGTAACACTGTAATTGTGTGCGCGGAGGCATACCGTGTTGCAAAAATGAATAGGCTTACTGTATACAATCCAAATCTCCGTTAGTTGCTACTTGCGAAATTAAAGTTGTAAATTAGGCCTAAACACTGACAATTATGCCTAAAACGTAAAATTAGTTTAAAAGCTAACACATTTGTAACGGGCAATTTTGATGGTTACTGCTTTCAGATTATATAATAGAGACAGCTGTTGTAGTGCATGATAGAGGTGTGCGCCTCAACATTGTAAGTAGAGGAACTGTACAGAAGACCGATGCGACTAGATAGTCGCTGTAGCCCCTTGTTTATTCGTGTACCTTCAGGGCTGTGAGTATGGGGATACGAGCTCTAATTATTTTTCCCCGTTAATCTAATTAATATCCTTGAATAATGGTTACAACTATTGTTGTGTTCATGACTTATTAGCATTTCGTATATTTGAGAGTCACAGTCGCAGAACAGTCCAAAATTTTGTTGGCTCTTGCAAACCTAAATCTACAAATAGAGCTTGGAATGCATGTGGAAAACTTGAATAAATCAGTGTGTTAAAAAGTTATCATGGATACAGACAAATTGGTAGAGAGACAGAAACCAGCACAGAAACCAGCACTGCATGTCGCTAAAAAGTGGTGGGACGGAAAGAAAGGCTGGCAACACAGAGATACAAAACAAAAGGCCAGCCAACGAAACCGATGTTGTTGAATAACCAGACAGCTAAGCAAAATGTTAAATAAAGGGTGTATACCTATTTCGCGAAAATCCCGTTTCACCGAAAATTAAGCCCCGATTAAAATTTGTCGAAAGCGGAATTCCCGTTTTGGCGAATCAGAATATTCTTTAAAAATGTAACAATGGAGAAGTTAACGTTGCATTCTTAATTGGACGGAGTTTGTGATTAGTTGCAATTTCTGATGTTATCTGTTTAGCCACAGCCAGTAGGCAATAAGAGCGAGGGACGTAATTTGAAAAAAAAAATGTTCGGCTAAACGGGATTTGATGTAACAGGAATTCCTGTTTCGCCGAATATAAGACACTGATTAAAATCAAGACACTGATTTGGAAACAGTCATACACCAAATAAATTGTACGTGGATTATTAATGTACAGTCCATTGAATGAAAGATGACCTAGGATCTTGATTTCGTTAAAGAACTTAATGACCTTACCAAGATTTCCTGTATTATAATCCAGGCACCCAACAACATGGTCGAGAACTGCACCAAACACGTACCCGGATGAAGCCCCTTGGATAACTCTAGCCACTGCGTCAGAGAAAGGCAACTTGAAAACTACAAACCGATTGATCCTCAGAAACTACCTCAGAATAGGGAATCACGACCACGATCACGATCATGCTAATCACGATCATGCCATTACAAATGTCTACTATGTGCATGACGGGTCATTGAAGAACAAACACATAGGTGGGCATCTGGCTCTCTGTGGAGGAAAGTGGCAAAAAAGGTGAATGAAAACAAGAAAGATCGTGGGAAGTCTCTTCCACTGTGGCCCTGTCACTAAGAGGAGGTATTTACATCGACCTGGAGTTTGTCTGCGGTGGAAGTGTTTAACTATGCCAAGCAAATACTTCTAATGTTTATGCAGTAATTGAATGACCCGTTAACCACTTTTACACCTCAGCGTACTCATATTCGATAATACTAAGTCTAGAAATTTAAACAGAGTTACAGGGGATAGTAACATTGTCGTGGTAGCTTCGGGCTGCGGCTCCATTAAATATATTCAATCGTTGTCGAGAACCAAAATGAAATGGTCTTGGTTTTCGTTTTAATCTTTCAGTTTTAAACCATTGGGTGCAAAGTCTAAGTTTTTGAGACCGTAAGGCCTTCCAACATGACTGAATGATTATTTACTTCTTCAATGCAGGCTTCGGGAAGCTAGTTGAATTGTTTCTGCGATTGTTTGCCATAATACTGCATCTGCTTGCAACAATGTAGAATCAACCTTACATCAGATGATAGTTGCCATCAAATAACAAACATGGGATAAAGCTTGGGCAGATAACCTGAACAGAAATACGCATTTCTAATGTTTCGTTTTTTCACAAACGAAATTGGGTGTACTTTGGGTGTATCATGGGTGTATCATTGGGTGTACATTGGGTCTATCATGTGTACCGTACACATGATAGACCAGACCGTAACAATTACAATAAAACGGAAGTGAAAAAAGCCAACAAATTCAGTGTACAAAAAAACCGCTTCGCCGTTTAGAAAAAAAGCATTAGAGCTCGTATCCCCATGCTCACAGCTGTGAAGGTACGCGAATAAAAACGGATTAGAGTTCGCTCGAACTCTAAGGTCTGGTCTATTAGGGTTTGCTGTCAATCCCAGTGAAGCAAGCAAAGCACAGTCAATTCCCTAACTTCGTCAACGTCTGTAGTGGAAAAAGTTAGCACGTACTGCATGGGGCCCAACTTCTCATTAACGTTGGCACAAGAATCTGAATATTGAAAGCCATATTCTTTGGTGTAAATGGACTGTGTGTTCTTTTTGCTTTCATGGCTCTGCTACCATACATATTATTTGTTGATATTTCCCATAATATTGCAAATGATAAAAGAGATGACTTGCCTTCACGTACGAAAATAAAAAGTGACCTAAATCATGATGACGGTCTAACCATCAGTACTACAGCAAAAATAGTGCATGGAGAAATTGTAATTTTCGTGACTGTACTTCGTTACCTTTCTGTAAACACGGTTGCATTTTTGGTCTTGGTTGGGCTGTAGAGAGTAGGGAGCAAACATGGTAGTTGTCCCAATGTAATCTTGCGTGCCTAGAAAAAATTCGTTGAAAATGTAAGTTTCCAAACCTCAATCACAGTTTGTATAGACAGGGTTCGTCGCATGCAGCATGATTGGTTCTGGGGGTTCGCATTGGCACGTCGGTTGGAGCTGCCAAGAGTGGCTCCCGCCCTTTGGTCATTGGTCCCAGTGCGTCGGTGTGGTTCCGGTACTCCTGCTTCCTGGGGCTCTGTCTCCTGGCGACACTCGGCTGGAACTACTCCATCCTCCCTTCCCTGCAAGAACCATATTATAATCTTTGGCCTTTAATAATGTCTGTTACTCAACTGATTGTCTAAATCTGATGTATTTTATGTTCCTATTCATGTAACAATACTTGAAGTATCCCATATGCTCATGCCAATTGTTACCTGCCCTAAACGACCAACTTAGGGGTAGTAACTAAGTGAAGATTTTTCTGGCATTCCAATCATCAACCCAAGCATTCAACATGTGAACCATTTTCGGCCAATTTCATTAGAATATTTTCTTCCCCCATTTAGCTTATTTATTTAGGGACATTTATTCAGAATTCACTACCATACCTTCTTAAGCTGTACCAGTTGTACCAGCTGTAACATAAGCTAATCCACTGTGTCAGCCAGCTAATCATTACCATCCGTTGATACAGGGAGTATTTTTGGTGCATCGGCTGGGAAACGAACCCGGGCCACCCGCGTGGCAGGCGAGCATTCTACCACTGAACCACCGATGCACCGGAACCAATGACCAAAGAGCGGGAGCCTCTCTTGGCAGCTCCAACCGACGTGCCGATGCGAAGCCCCGGAACCAATCATGCTGCATGCGACGGACCTGTCGATACAAGTAAAAATTGTAGAGATAATAGAAAATGTCCATATCAGTAACTTTTCGTGCAGTGATAATTATTGCAATGAAGCCTATGAGAATGTAATATTGGTAAACACCTCTGGGCAATGTTGTTTATGATTTTAATGTGCAACAATAATTCTGAATATTTGCCAAGCAAGCAAAGTGAATTCTTTCTGTCAGGTTGGGCTTCGGCATGTGATATTGCCTGATGCAATCCATGAAGTTGTCTATTCAACTCTCATTAAAAAAAGTTTAAACAATGCGCTAAATAGGTTTATGCAGCCTTTCGTAACCCTCTTTCTACAAAAGGCATTGGCCTTGATGTTTTTTAATTAACCAGTGGCACTGTTGTGAACGAACACGGATGACAAGACAATGGACAGAAAGTAGACTTTTCCCATTACAGTGCTACATTGCAAACATGTAGTTTTTTTGGCTAGAAATGGTATGCCTATGACGTTTGTTCCTGATGATGGTCTGTCACTGTACTTCACTGTTTTTTTTTCTGACTGACATCCATGATACGACTTTATTCCACGTAATTATTACATTGACTTATTTCATAAGCATAAGTATACGTTCACAGTAATCACAGAAACGTAATCACAAATTTTTTACTGTTTTGACAAAATGGCCCATTTTTAAATCGATGTTATGTAAATCAAGGGTCGACATTTCATGTCGGGCTAGAGTAACAAAAATCGGTGCGGCCATAACTAGTGTAGATACAAATTGGGTAAGTGCCGAGAGATCCCCAGGGAACCATGCAAATCGCCGCTTCCATTACAGTGAAACTGGAGATGTGAAAGACATTTTAAAAACGTGATGTAATTAGTATTAAAAAAAAGATTAATCGTATAAAATACGGATGAAAGCCTTAAAAAACTTAAAGCCGTAAAGGAACAGATATTAGAATAAGACATGTAGGCCATGAGCGTCGCACTAATACGTGTATAAGAATCTCCAGTTTTTTAAAGCTTACACTCGTATTTTATACGCTTAAGCGTTTTTTAATACTAATATCCATTATTTTTTTCCTTGTCTCAGCAAGAATAACACAGAAAAGAATATTGTAATCACCTTAAATTAACTGTTATAAGAAAGCCTATTTAATACTCCATTTTAAGAGCTATAAAATTTTAAAATCGATTTTTTGGTTCGATCTCTACGTGAGAGCAAAATTCCCCGAAGAAGAACAACAACAATAATTGTAGTCACATTAAAAGAGCGTTCAAAAGGCCATAGGCCTTCATCATACGTATGTTTTATGTTGTAAACTTGAGCATCGGTTCATTTCTTCGATTTTCAGGATTAGTACAGCTGTTACGGGCTAGAATTTGGGATAATTATGAACATCGAGCATTTGAAATTTGGTACACAAGTCAATTCTTAGCTAATAAATCGAGCTAGCTATCGAATCTCTCACGATATCCCCTAAGGCCCCTTCCTGTCCCCCTACCACACTCCCCTGTAGTACTACGAATTTTGGTACTATGAATTTTGGCTAACAAATTAATAATTAATAATTTAATTTCCAATTCCAAATTCCAATTTTGGCCAACAAATGACCAACAAATTCTTGCTGATCGTGCTAAAACGTGAATTGGTACACAAGTCATTCTTAGCAGTACAAATCGAACTAGAATTTGTTGATCATTAACCTCATGGAGAGGACACATGGAAGCACTGAAGGGTGGGTGTAACTCATGGGGTTCCATGTGTAGTTGGATTTCCACTGCTACAATGGATGCTTTTAGTACATTCATCAAGAATTTGTTGGTCATTGATGCTTCATGGGGTGCCCAGGTAGGGGGGGATGCTGGGGGAGGCTTTGGTGGTAATTCATGGGATCCATGGCTGGTTCAATTTCTAATACTAGGAATGATCTGTGTACCAAAATGCACGCTTTCAGTACGATCAACAAGAATTTTTCGGAAATCAACCTCATGGAGTGGGAATAGGGGGAAAGAGCTGAGGGGTCTTGGAGGATATCGCGGAAGTTCCATAGCTAGTTTGATTTCTACTGCTAACAATTACTTGTGTACCAGATTTCATTCTTTTAGCACTATCTGGAAGAATGTGTTCGTCAGGCCTCAAGGAGCGAGCACGGACTGGGGGGGGGGGGGGAATCATTGTGCTGCCTTGTAGATTATCTCGAGGGGTTCCATAGACAGTTCACTTTGTACTACTATGAATGACTTGTGAATCGCAATTCAAGCGTTTAGCCCGATCTGCAATAATTTGTTGGTCAAGCACCAGAGAGAGGGCACAGGGAAGTGCTAGGGGGCCCCTTGGGATATTTCGTGGGAGTTCCATGCTTGGTTTGATTTGTAATGCTACGAATGACTTGAGTGCCGAGTTTCATACTTTTTGCTCGATCCGCAAGAATTTGTTGGTCAAACCTCAGTGAGGGGGCACAGGGAGGTGCTAGGGTCCCATTGTGGGTATTGCATGTGGGTTCCATGGCTGATTCGATTTGTGCTGCTAAGAATGACTTGTGCGCCAAATTTCATGATTTTAGCTTGATCTGTAAGAATTTGTTGCCAAAGCCCCTGGGAAGGGGCACGGGGCGGAGGGTGCTGGGAGGGTGGGAAGGTGCTGAAAACACTTGGGGATATTTCATGGGGTCCAAGACTTGTGTAACAAATTTCATGTTTCTAGCTCGATTTGCAAAAATTTGTTATTCCACTTAATGATTTCTGCCCAGGGTGCTCTACAATAATAATTGGTCTGCCGACGAGAATACTGCAGTCACATCAAAATCGTTTTCAAAAGGCCCTGGTTGGTGGTAATACCTACATTTTTACGCTATAGAACTTGAAAATCGGTTCAGTGGTTCGGTCTCCAGGTGAGGGCAAAGAGTCCCAACAACAAGAACAAGAACAACAACAAC
>JAHWFP010091541.1:8882-19037 GCA_023313725.1 Lithobius niger | reverse complement strand
ATGCCTTTCCAACTCTGCGTCTGAGGTTACACGCTTTTTGGCAAACCTTGTGGGACAGACAGGACGGTAATAAGTTACGGGCCATTAAAGGCACTGTCGAGGAGTGGCACTCGGCGTGTCGCCGCAGTCGCCGTGAGGAGGTTGTGTTGGCCCGTTTGCGAATTGGTCACACCCGACTTACTCACTGTTTCCTTTTGTGGGGGGTTGACCCTCCTGAATGTTCTTGATGTCGACGGCCACTTACGGTCCGGCACTTACTTGTTGATTGTCGCCATCTTGGTGGTGTTCGTCGTCGGTTCCATCTTCCGCATGACATTGCGCGTCAGTTGGGCGATAAGTCTGTCCTCCTGTCCGGTGTTTTTCAATTTTTGCAGGAGGTACAGATGTATGACAAGATTTAGATTAGGGGTTTGAATAACATCTCTGTAATGTGTGGTGCAGTGGCAACCCGGACCACTGCACTGTGACTGAGGTTGGCGCTAATGACCAAGTTGTCGACGCGCCATTAAGCCTCAATCCCCCCCCCCCCCAAGGCCGAAATGTCATTTAAAGCAGCTTAAAATTAACATTAAACGTGTTGCATACCATTGTGGGAGTTGCGCTTGTAACGACGCTACCTTCATCTACCAAAATTCACAACGAAGATTTTCGTCATACTTGGAATAATGAGGTCAAAAATTGTGCAGAAAGTGAATACAAGTGAGGGGTTCTCTTGTTGGGTGAGGGCACATACGGTGTTTTGTACGATTTGCCTAATCCAATAAACCGATTCTCAATTCAATCCAATGTTAAAGTTTCATTCATTCTTAATTTTGTTGTAAGACACAGTAGTTGATTTGCGAAAGACCACAGACGCAGCGCATCAAGTGGCAGCAATTCTCAAAAACATTAACTGCCAGGACGCCCCTATAGGCAACAACCGAAGTTGGTCCATTTTGCGACAGAGGAATTTCAAACATTTCCATACCATTTTTGGCACTCCACAGCGACGTTTTTATCGTGGCCAGGATCTAGCCATTACCCAATATTGGCGTGTCTGTGTTGGAATGTACTAGCTTCCCTCATCCCCTAAACCAAAACAGAGTTGACGTTTTGGATGGAAAGCAGCTGCTTTCACCCGTAAGAGCTTCCGGCAATTTGTTCTTTGCGTGCCCGTTCTTCCATTTAACTGAGTTTATTGATCACCAGTCAAAAATCCCGTACCGAGTCAGCAAAAACTGTTTCCTCCTTCAGTGGTGTCTTTTTAAGAGTATTTTGCGTATGAGAAACAAGCATCTTTAGGCATAAAAAAAAAAAACTAAGGAAATATTAAAACTAAAGTGTGTGCGGCCTATCTTGAGTTCGCCGCAGAACGAACACAGATAATCGATTGTACGTTTTTGGCAGCAGAGTGCCTTGTTGATATCCAAGATGGTTACAAAAACAATGGCGGCCGTCGATTAAAGCCAGGAAGACGTAGTCGCTCGTAAAATACTTACAGGACACAGGATACGCCGGGCACACAATAAGTTACGTTTCGCATCCATTTCTCACCATCATCAACTAAATAACAGTTTTAGGAAAAAAAAAAAAAAGTTGCAGAAAAGAGTCGCAATTTAACTGTTTTAAAATAGCGTGGTTTGACGCTTAGACACACCATTTCTCATTTTGTTTTACTTAAATTAAATAATGGGTAGCACGAAGTACTAACGTAAAGTTCCGTTCAAAAAAAAAACGTCCTTTTTCGTTACATAGAGGGTCCTCATAACAACCATGGAGAAATTCAATTATCTCGAAAACTACTGGACGGATTTTCATGAAACAAAGACTGAATTGCATATTAGATTGTCTACTGTATTCTACCCTTATTAAATACTACGTGAACTGACTGAAAATAATTGGCCGAGCAAGAAAAATTTAATGATATCTGATGATATCTCGAAACCTAGTGGATGGATTTCCATGAAACGATGTCTGAATTGCAAATTAAATTTTTCTGCTGAATATTGAATGTCATACGTATAGAAATACAGCATATATCATAACGATTGATCCAGTTTTTGTTTTATTCAATTCTATCCAGTAATTTATTAGTTATCAACTCGTGTTGCTCGCTCGGCCAATTATATTTGGCTACTTACCATTACGTGTAATACGTATAGAAATGTAGCTGATATCATAATAAACAACCCAGTTTTTGTTTCATTCAATTCTGTCCAGTAGTTTTCGAGATATCAACATTTCGGTCAGTGTCACATACATTAATATTGCAACTTCTTCCGTATAACGAAGGCGTTTTTTTTTTTTTTTTGACCGGAACTGTACTTGTTTGATCTAACAACAAATTGGCATGCAGTTTAACAATTATTTTACACATCTACATTAACCCTTTGATTGCCAACGTCTACAAAAGTAGACATTTTTCTTATTTTTTTTCCCGAGTCCTGTATTGTATATACAGCCACCCTCATTGATCCAATGTGCACATATGGAGACAACTTAACTTCTAAAAATTTCCACTAGAGGGCAGAATGTAAACAAAGAGGCCAAAGTATAGACAACCTGCAAATTCACGCTCATGTATGCACACGTTCACAACTGATCACATTACAAACAAAAACGTCAAGTGTGCCGTAAAAAAGGGGGTTATAGGATTGAATTTTCAATTGTTAAAATGAACACGGATAAAAATTGGTGATTTTTAATTGAAATAATAAAATGTACAATTGAGAAAATTGCATCTGTTTAGGTGGTGTTGTGCTTTACGTTTTAAATATATGCTTGGTAAAGCACAACAGCACCTAAACAGATGGAATTTTCTCAATTGTACATTTTATTATTTCGGCACCCCATGCTGTTCCTCTACGCTTTGGACTGTCACATCACCCAGCCAGGACTCCGCTACAATCCCTTCGCGGTCGTCCCTGCCTGCACCAGTTTTACAACACGGGACTATACAGGACGTTCCTCGTTCCGGTCTTCCACAGCACTCAGTTGGACTTACGGTTCCTCGTCAACCCTACATTTCACAAGCACCTGACTGGCGTTCCGGCTGCATCCCTGTAACTCGTTCCTTCCTCTACAGACAACTACGACAATCACCGTTCGCAGTCTTTCGTGCCCTCCTCTCTCACTTTCCAGATGAAAACCATAGGGGAGCTTTTCGAAGGTTTGGTTCGACTGTAGTTCCGGTTTTACCTTCCAGTCTCAAGTCTTAGGCTTCAGCATTCCCCATATCTACCCTTCCATCATCCGTCACTTCCATTTCTTTGGGAACGTGTGCTGCCTCCTCTCCAACCTTCGTTCCTCCGACTTCCATATAACTATCGTTCCCATCTCCAACTTTCAATCGTTCCTGTTGCGTCTCTGACAGTCGTCTCGACATTCCGTCTCACATCTTGGAACTTGGTCCCTCATCTCCCAAGGCTATCTACATCGACCTCATCTGTGTGGAAGACATCCCTTATGATGTACACTATACCGTGTTAGGTTCCACGTACCTGGACTTCCTGGCTTTATCACCCGGCTCTCCTCCAGTTCTACGTTTCCGTCCTGTCACCATTCCGGGGATAACTCTTCTAGTTCCCCGGCGTCCCTCATCCCTGGCTGAGACCTTCTCCGTCCCATCAACAGAACGTTTTCCTTGTCCATCTTGCACGGACGCCATCACCCAGCCGGCTGGGTTATTTTCCCCATCCCATGCCTTACCTTCTACAGCCGACTCATCGAAGACAAACTAAGGGAACTAGGACTGACACGTTCTTACCTCTCATCCCACGGCACCATCAACAACCAGCAATACAACCTACTGTTTATTATGACAAGAAGAAACGTCCACCTCCCGTATACCCTTTGGACATTTCCTACACCTCAAGGCATCTGTTCTTACTACACAAGTGGCAAGACAACCATCCGATTTCTACCAGCCTCAGATCCACAAGACTCTCGTCCTCCACACCATCATTCCTCAAAAAAAAAAGAAGAAAATAATACACCGTAAACAGCAATAACATGTGCAGTAGAACATTCATAAAGGACAGGTCACTATGACCCTTTCCGTACCTACAAACCCCTCCGTTCAGCCACAGACCTTCATCACAAAATATTTCACGTCTTACCTTCCACACTCCTCTATGGAACGACCCACTATTACCAGTCCCCTCGGCTCCTCGACTCGCGTTCCTCTTAGTAAGAAGTTGCGTCCTGTGCCTTCTGCCACCTGTGCTCACCAGCAGGCGCCAACAGCTGCTGAACTCACTTTCCCTCTGCATTCAAACTTCTCGCTCTCTGTCAGCCGCTTCGATGCCATGGACGACTCCTCATCATCCGAAGGATCGCTCCTTAACCAGGGAGAATTTTCCATTCCCCAGCCTGTGTCTTCACCAAACGCATCTTCGCCACTTCCATGCAAGTCTCCATGATTCGCAGGTACCAGCAAAAAGCCTCATCTCGATCCCCATCCGAGCTGCCAAGTCCACCGGTCTTGTGACGGCGTGACAAAAAAATGCCGCATTTGTATTTCGATGTCTCCCTCCAAATGGGCTATCATTAAGAAGAACCAGCGTCTCTCTATAAGTAACGAGCTGCTGCCAACGAGCGCGCCGCCAACGAGCTGCTGCTGTCGCCGCTCTTTAGACAGGTACTCCAAAGCAACGTTCCCCAACGACTGTGGTCACTTCAAAATCATCAATTTTGAAACGATCGGCGTTTGCTCGCGTTCCTCTCCCTCGTTCTCCAAAGAGACCAAAGTTCCCACCTACAGATGCCGTTCCTGTGGTTGTCGGAACTTCTGGCATACGTCCTACAAAATCAAGCACCCCTGCTGCTAAGACGGTGCGCATCAAGACGACCCGCGTCCCTCTTGCCCCGTCCATGCGCCGTGGTTCGATTTCTACCCCCGACGGAACCAAGAAGAAGGCCTTGCCACTTACTCCCTCCAAGCGTCCCACATCGCCAGCTTTACTCTAACGTTCCGACACTACGACACAGCAGACAGATCCTCCACCAGGAATCGTTCCATTCCCATCAGCTTCTGTTTTACGTGAGGCACTCACAAGAGGCAGCCACCTGTCCGGCAGGGAAGCCGAGGACCTTAATTTCAACATAGATTTCGTCCTCTCCATTGCCGAAAAGTTTGCCGTGGAGTATGCGAATCTGCGTTCCGCTTTGCCTGACCTCTCATCCCTCAGACAAGCAGCTGCATCCTCGGACGCATTACGTGCTGAGAACGCTGTTCTGCGATCATCAAACGAAGCCCTTACTAATGGACTATAAGTCGTCAACCCACGTTTTTACTTGATGAGAGTACACTATGTTCTACTGAGGTCTCATCATTTATTACTTTCCCCTATCGCATCGTCCTCGCTATGGCGGGCATACTATTGTGCCCGTTCCCGGACACGACGTCCGCATAACGCACCCACGGCAACAGCCGTTCCTTCACCTGGACGCCGGACCTCGGCAACACCACAACATTCTCCTTCTGTCCATGAACTGCACACAGCTGCACCATCGCCTTTGCCGTCCCCTTTGCACGATCCCTTATCCACCGCACGGCGTTCCACTTCACCTCTAGCCGATCTACACGTTGTTGCCACATTGCCCACGGTTCCTACTACTGATCCTCCTGCCATTCCAGACCAACAAGACATACACTCACCAACGTCCGTCACAACAGTGCTTCCTACTCACAGCGCAGTTGAAGCGTTCACAACGTCCGCCACGCTTGAATCTGCAGACACTGTTGCCACACTTGTTAGCCAAGATACGTCTCCTTCCGTTCCGGCTCTACGTTCCCCTGTTTCACTCTGACGAGAAACTACCCAGTCACCACTCTTGTCTCACATTACAAATTACTTCGTGTGGTAATTTGATAATGCCCCATCATTCGTGCCAGTGAACCCCCATACACAGACTGCTTCTGGTGACATGCTCTGTTCCCCATGTCGTGCTAAAGCAAAAGGGGTAGCCCTTGGTTTCCAGATGATCCCGTAACAACTTTCAAGTTTTACATCACATCACATTCCCACGTTCCCTCGAGCTAGTAAGGCGTTCCGTTCAAAGTCCTCACCTCCATTAAAGGACAGTGGAGACTGCTCCTCGCTTCATATCCTTCATTCCCCCTTCCGTTCCTCATCGAACACCAAAACTTCAAACCTGTAATAGGAAGGGAATGACAAAAAAAAAACGAACATGCCACTCATCACGGCTACACATGCCACTCTCCACGCAGTTCCAACACATACTTATGTAGCTTCTAGCCTACGCCCACTTTCCCGGCCCATCACGACCAGACACTATCGTTCCATTCATCTCTTCATCCTGAGCCTGACGTTCCATTCCTGCATCATGTTCGTCCTCTTGGAAAACATCCTCAAGTCATCATTCTTCCCACAAGGTAATCCGTTTCGGTTTATGAGTCTGATTACTTACCTTGTACCCCTTTGATGTTAAGACCTCTGCATGCGGCATACAACCACCTAAATAATATTGAGCAATCCGCATTCCCCAATCTCACCTTTTTCTAACCATTCGTCCTCGAGTGTCGCTATCCCTTCGGCCTAGTCGGCACGGTGAAATTGGCTGAGGGAACAGGTGTGTCTTCATCAGGAATTAACTTTCCTAAGGGCGCCGGCTCGTACAGCGGGAGACTTGAACCTAGCCCTCCTCCTGGTGACAAAGTCTGCTATAAAACAGGTAATGTACATTTCTTCGGCTATAAAAACACTAAAATTGCAGGGCCCGAACCTGCTTAATTTTAGTTTTTATTGCCTATTCGAAAATATCCATTACCTAAATTCCCGCCCAAGCCTCCCCTCCATAAGCTAGGTTCTGGAATGTGGAGAAATGATGCCGACAGGATGCTGCGCAGGAGCTTATATAATCTGGCCATAGCCCGCGCATGCGCCGTACCATGCAAGACCGGCAGGGAGGACAACTCTCAAACTTCTAGGGGAATAATGCTCAAAAGGGGGGAAACTGCTATAAAACAGGTAATGTATATTTTCGGGTAGGCAATAAAAACTAAAATTAAGCAGGTTCGGGCCCTACAATTTTAGTATTTTTGGTATTCAAGTTTTTGCTCACTTGAACTCCTTCGTGCTTGAGTTGGCAATAAAGCAATAAACTTCGTGACTCAGGATCTTAATAAACCAACACAAGCACTCACGAGTTTAATGGGAGCAAAAACTTTCGTACTCCAACAAATTATCGATAACTACCCTTGCACTCGGGATACTGCTTATGAAGATTTTATGTGGGATTTGCTTAATCGGCACTCAAAATGGTGTAGGGCAGAAAACCGCAAGCTACAAAAGAAAAACCTTATCAAGATAAAATTATATGCATTCAAAATCCAGGAAAAAGTCGGCCTCACATGCATTTGATTTACATTCGTATATATCCCCGAATCCGTTTGGTCCTCAGATGATCCTCAAATCCATCTCACTGTACATCGAGCAGTACGTTTAGCCAGCAAATTACAGTTGTATAGTAATTATAATAATAATAATAATAATAATAATAATTTCTTTTACTGCAAGCAATTCTCGGAGCTTATAGAAAACTTGTATGAGATTTTATATCATCTTATTCAGGTACAATTTTTGATTAATAATAACATTAAATAACACAAATTACTTTCACTAAATATCACACAAAATATGGCACGAATGAGTTACTTTATGTATTCATAATTATTCTCACTGAATTATAAAATGCATCTATCTGATTTATCATGAGGTTTTTTTTAATTAACCATAGTTCTTTCATATTTAACCAGGGATTTAACCAGGGATATATCCCAAGTTGCTGGAGCCAAGTAAATGTCATACCCATCTACAAGAAGGGAAATGCTTCAAATCATCTAAACTATCGTCCAATTTCCCTAACTTCAGTCCCTTGCAAAATTATGGAAGGCATTCGATCGAGCATATTAAACTATTTCCAGCTTTACAAAGTTATCCGGAACGACCGATTCGGTTTCTTACCTGGGCGCTCCTGCACAATGGAACTCCTCCTTGCAATGGATCTTTGGACTGAATCTCTGGACCTTGGTATTCCTTTTGATACCATTTATTTTGACTTTCAGAAAGCATTTGAATCTGTGGTCTTAACCAAACTAATATATAAACTTCAAATACATGGCACTGCTGGCTGTTTATTGAATTGGATAAGGTCCTTCATTTTCAATAGATCCCAGAGTGTCGTTATTGGAACGACGTCTTCAGAGTGTTATCAGCGGAGTCCCGCAGGGCTCCGTTTTGGGTCCGCTCTTATTTGTTGGTTTCCTTAATGACCTTCAGTCTCTAAAACCGTTGGTAAACCATCTACAATACAAGTTTGCGGACGACTTAAAGGGTGGGTCACAGATCCTTACTTTGGCCGAAAGTTACGAACTTTCATGCCATGTCGATATGATCAAACAGTGGTTAATCGATTGGCAACTTCCGTTGTCTCAGGACAAGTATATTGCTTTGCAACTGGGAGCTTACAACCCCAACCTTATGTACAAACTGGCAGGAACGAAACTTGAATCGAAAACCGTATGTCGCGATCTAGGAGTATGGATTACGTTGGACTTGAAATCCACGGTTCATTGCCACAAAATTTCGGCTCTCGCTTTTCGCATACTGGCCGTGGTCAATAAGTGTTTCGTCTCTTCGTGTATTAAAACTCACGTTTGGGCCTTTCGGGTGTTTGTTCGTCCGCTCCTTGAGTACGCGGGCCCGGTTTGGTCGCCGTATCTTCTCCAGGATATTGATTTGTTGGAATCGGTACACAGAAGTTTCACTCGTAACCTGCCTGGTCTACGTGAACTTTCCCAGGGTGAACGACTGCGGCAAACTGGTCTTGAGCCGCTCGAATTAAGACGATTGAGGGCGATGTCAGTCTTACATACAAGATTGTTCACGGGCTATTGGTTGTTGATCTTCCTTTCTTCGAGCGACATCCATTATCATCAACTCGGGGGCACTCTCTCAAGTTGCATGTTCAATCCGCAAGCAAGGATTGCCGCAAACATTTTTTTGTACTACGTGTTACAACCATTTAAAATGGCCTCACGGACGATATTGTAACTGCTCCAACAACAAACATTTAAATTAAACGTTTAAAATTATTCTCATTGACACACTGTCTACTGCGCCCCTACCATTAGAGCTCCTGGTGTACTGCACATGTCACCTGGTTTAACCAATTCACCTGGACCGGTGTTAGTGGCATGCCCTTCCGTTATCCACCCTTTCACGAGGAAAATTATATTATTATTATATTATTTACAAATGTCAACATATTTTCTGACATTTCATTAAATAATTCTAGTGTATAATGATTTTTTCCTCTTTTTCCATATTCATTATTCCAGCTTGGCATCTCATATCTCCTATTACCTACTCTTATTTTGTCTAAATTTTGTGTGGTTACTTTGAATGCATTACTATAATAATTTTTTGTTATAATTATAGTGTGTTTGTAAAGTTCCTTTATTTTTATTTTGTTCACCCTCTTCGTATATAGTTCAATGGTTTTTTTTATCTTTATCTTTTTTCCGAACATTACTGTAATTAATTTATTTTGTACTTTCTGTAATCTTTCTGTAATATATTCTGATGTATTACCATAAATTTCTATTCCATAGCTTTGTGTACTCTTTATCCATGCTTCGTTTATCATTTTTTTTGTATGTTAACATCAATATAATTTTCTCTACTACGGATCTGGATTCCAACATCGCCATTTATTCTCTGTGGTTGGCGGATGTTATCTTAATTTTCTTCTGGATCGTCGATGGTTGGATCTTGATGGTCGTCTATCGTTTTCTATGGCTCTTGGGTGAGGACCGATGGACCTCCATCATTTCCTACAGATCGTAGATGCTGGTTTAATGTCGCTATTAATTTTTCTGGATTTTGGATGGGCACTAATGGTCGCTATTTATTACTCTGGATTTTGGATGGGCGCTAATGGTCGCTATTTATTTCTCTGGATCTTGGATGGGCACTAATGGTCGCTATTTATTACTCTGGATTTTGGATGGGCGCTAATGGTCCCTATTTATTTCTATGGATCTTGGATGGGCACTAATCGCCGTTATTTATTGCTCTAGATCTTGGATGGACACTAATGGCCACTATTTATTTCTCTGGATCTTGGATGGGCACTAATGGTCGCTATTTA
>JAHWFP010091539.1:7929-26086 GCA_023313725.1 Lithobius niger | reverse complement strand
AATTGCTGCCATATGGGCAAAGTGCAATTATTAATCACGCCCTGCACAAACAAACTACAAATTTGATAAGTGCACGAGTTTAGATAGTGGCAATTTCAAACAAAACATTTAAGCAGTTATTTAAGCTTGTGCTCTTAACGACCTTTTTCACCACAACTCTCTTGTAATTAACAACGTTAAATTGAAAACAACCCATCATGTAAAAAACCTTGGAGTTATTTTTGACAAGCATTTGTCCTGGGAGGATCATATTAGCATGCATTGCCATTTTGTGTTACACAGGTTTACATATCTTGCAAAATTCAAGCATTTTCTTAGCATCTTGCGGAAGCATTGATCATTCCATTATATAGTGGATTATACGGTGATTTGATTTATTTCAGTGTTTCAAAAACATTGCTGAACCAAGTATAGAAGGTCCAGAACGTTTGTGTTCGTTTAATTTTTAATGCAAAAAAGCATCAGAGTGTCAGAGAAAATATAAAGAAGCATAAATGGATTTCCTTGGAAAACAAAAGTGCTTTACATTCAATTGTGATGGTGTATAAGATTCTTAAATTTAAAGAACCATGCTATTTATTTAGTGTACTTTTTAACTCTGTTATTGGGACTCACAACTATTTCCAACAGACTCAGCTACAGTTGCACTGTCACTCCGCCCCGATGTCGAACTAATATCTTCCTTTTTCACTCAAAGTATTAAGTTATGTAACGATAATAATAATCATAATAAAGGTTTTACCCGCTAAGTGGTAAGGTAACGGTAGGGTAAACCACTTACACCGCCCCCATGAACCAAGCATTAATACGCTCATCGTAGGAATTTGGAGAGGACGACTCTCCGCACTGCATGTTTGAAGGCGTCAAACATCATCTCATATACGACCGCAGGTGTTAGTGAATTCCAGCAATCCACAATCCTGTTGGAGAGAAAAAACTTTCTACAGTCTATCGTAAAGGTTTGTTTTTGAATTTTAAGATGATGTCTGCGCGTTCGGTTTATTAAGATTGACAGAAAAAAGGGCAAAAAAACCGGAAGCTAGTCATGGATAATTTGATAGGTCAAAGCGAGATCAGCCTGAAGTCTACGTAATTCCAAAGGTTCCAGGCCCGCACTATGAAGTCTGTCACCTAACGTTAGCCTGCGTAGTTCAGGTATGGAGCGAGTAAAAGTCCGCTGGACTGACTCTAACAAGTCAATGTCCTTTAACAGGTGCTGCGACCACACAGGGCTCGCATACTCAAGTATTGGTCGTACATGCACCTTAAACGCCCAAACCCTTGTCTTTAAATTGGTTTTGCCGAAACGCCTGTTGACAATGAACAAGCGTCGAAAAGCATCAATACTAATCTTAGAACAATGTTTTGAGAATTTCAGGTCCGAATTGAAGAGAATGCCCAAGTCAGTGATCGAGAGCTTATTCTCAATAGAGGTACCATTAATTTGGTAATCAGGCGAATCCATAGTGTTTCCAAATTGGGTCGAAATGCATTTACACAGGGATAGAGTGAGTTGCCAGTCCAGGGACCACTTGGACACCGTGTTGATTACATCTGTGAGTTTGTCTCGGTCGGTTGCAGAAATGATTTCAGTGCCAGACTTTAAATCGCCAGCATATTTCGACGTAAGGACCTCAGAGGAGGTGCAATCTGGGAACAAATCCCCAAAAAACAGGACAAACAGAAACGGACCCAAAACAGAGCCCTGAGGGGCTCCACTGGTTATAGGTAGCCAATCAGAATAGGTCGATTCGACCTTGACACGATGTTGGCAGTTGCGAAGAAAAGCAGCAATCCAATTCAGCAAACCGCCCTCGAGACCCAGGTGCCTCAGCTTAAAAAGCAGTTTGGAGTGCACAACAGAGTCAAAGGCACGCTGGAAGTCGAAGTATATTACTTCAGATGAGATGCTGCAGTCCAGGGCAGAGGTCCATCTATCAGCCACCAGCAATAGCTGCACAGTGGTTGATTTATTGGGCAAAAAAGCCAAATTGATTGGAGTCCAAAAGATCAAAGTACGTGCAATGCTGGATAACATGGTTTCTTAAGATGGTCTCCATAACTTTGCCGATGACAGAAGTTAGGGCGATAGGCCTGTAGTTCGAGGGAAGAGAGGCATTGCCCTTCTTAAATATTGGAACAATATCTGCCTTAGACCAGGAGGAAGGAATATCGCCCAGATTAAACGAGGTTGAAAAAATAATTGAAAGTGCTGGAGCGATGTCAGAGCCAAGTTCCTTGTAGAAAACGGAGGAGTAACCGTCAGGATCGACAGACTTGCTTGGTTTCAATTTCTGCAAGATTGCAACAATATCCGAGGTGCAGAAACTTAGATTGTTTTTTTTAAACAATCCGGTCGATTTAATGCCATGATATTTTGGCAAAATTAAGTTGTCGTGTATCCCAAATTGTGTAAAATTTAGGTTCAAACCGTTTGCCCGTTCCAAGTCATCAGTTAACATGGAGTTGTTTACCAAAATAGGTGGCAAGTGCCTACCTAGCCGACCCTGTCATGGATCGGTAATGTCGAAACAGGGAATGCATGCTGCCATCCATGATGACTTTTTCTGCAAAATTTGAGTGCCAGACAGTTACTGCGTTAGAATATTTAAGGCAAGAAGCATCGTACAATGCTTTATTAGCGGCGCGCGCAGTTATTAAGTTTTAAAGCGTGCCAATGTTTGAGCTTATGTTTACCCAAATTACGGATTGTGCTAGGTAGTTTCCTTTTTGTGGAAGTTGATCGTTAAGGCCAAATAGGGCAAAAGTTTGCATTCGCGGCAAGGAGGTCAATGAAGCATTCCCAATGTGCTTCAATTGATTGAGTACAGTGGCCAGTGGCCAGTGAGTACACTTTGGCCAGTCAATGTTGCCGGTCAAGTATCGAAGTAAGTCGAAGTCGATTTTAGAGTAGATGCCCTTTAGCTCACATCGCTTATCGATTTCGATCTGCCTACAGAAATCAAAAACGCTCATTCTGTTCAAGCATTTAAAAGCCGTCTTCACCAACGTTTCTAAAATTCCTAGTGTGGTCAGTCCCTTCCCATGTTTTGTGCACTTTTTTCGTATTTTTTTTTTAACGATTAGCATTAATTACATAATTGTATTTTACTTTTTTGCTTGTTCTTATTTGTATGTGGTTTCATTTTGTTGCTTGGTTAAGTGTAAGATTGGGCTTTCAAGCCTAAACCTCGCCCTTTGTCAATTTTGGCGATACCATTTTCTTACTTAATTTTTATTGTATTTAGAGTTTATAATTATTATTAATGTCAAGGTCGTACAAGAGTGAAGAAAAACCAGTTCATGGAAAGTGCTTGAAAAATCAACAGCAACATGACACAGTGATAGAAAAGAAAGTTATACTGAAGGCAAAAGTTAGGTTGAAAGTAAGGTAACCAAAGTGGCAAAAAAAGAAAGGTGTGTATTAGCTCCTACGACGACGGAAGGATTTGGTGAGCTTTTAGACGTAAAGTCTGACGTTTTAAAGGAAGGACAGTTAAACGATCCTGGGTTGGAGGGGTGGCATGAAGGTACTGAATTTTTTTTTGGGGAAATATGGTGTGCTTAGAAGGGAATGGACTGCTAGGAACGGGGCGAAAATTTGCGACCAAGTCGTGGTTCCCAGTGCACTCGCGGCAGTGTTAGTTAAGTTGGCCCATGTCAATGCCTATTTTGGGCATAAGACTTAAAAGAAAACTGCTGCATGTTTGCAGGAATTGTTGGATTGGCCAGGAGTGTACAAAAAGGAGGAGGAATGGGTGAAAAGGTGTGAGGTTAGTCAAGAGAATGGTAAAGGCTTAAGGAAAGGAAAGGATAAAATGGAATTAGAAGCAGGTAAAGGAACTATTCATGAACGAAGTAGAATATTTAGTGGGATCTTTAAAGTGCAAGTCAAAAGGGAATAAATTGGTGCTCACACAGCTAGAGTATTCCGAAGCTGTGGCTGTGAAAGAGACCAATTCTCGCACGGCTGTGCACGAGCTTCTCTGCCTCGTGTTTTCATACAGGAGCAGAGGTTAGGTAAGGAAGTCAACGTGTGTACCACTACTGAGGTTGATTATGAGTGGGGAAAGGTCAAGGAAATGGCGAGAACTGCAACAATGGCAGCACAAGAAAGAACTAAGGTGTATTTTGACAGGCAGGCTAGGTTGAGGGAATATGATCCAGGTAGTAGTCTACTGGTCACGAAGATAGACAGAAAGAACAAGTTGGAAGCTTTCTGGAAAGGTCCTTATGTGGTATCAGAAAGGGTAGGACCAGTGAACTCTAAGCTTAAAATAGGGTGGAAGAGGGATAAGGTAAAAACTTATGCTAACCTCATGACCAATTTTTGCTGAATTCACTACAATAAACGAAATTGACATGAAGTAAATGGAGGTAGAAAGTGAAGGGGGAAAAGCAGAAATGTAGTTGGAAACGCAGACATGGTATGCTAACTGGTGAGAGGGCTGGTGAAGTTCGAAGAAGAAACTTTCACTGATGCTGCACAATATCCATACCCCTTGCCGAAAATTACCATTATATATTGTGAATGACAAACAACACGATCCCCGTCGTTACCATGCTGTCTGGACTAACGAAGTGGTCTTTGTGTTTCAGACTTCTGATGGTGGGCCACCATTTGATCGAGACATTTTGTATCCACAAATACCACTTTTTGAGTCACAAATACCACTCAGTCCGTTTCAACTTTAAACTGCAACATGGATGCTATGATGTACCCACTTCTCTTTCCGTAAGGTGATGCTACTTGGCACTTGACCCTTTTGCTAATAACGTCAAATGAAAACTAAGCCAACTACAGTTTTATGTTTACCATTAAGCCGTTCGAGATCATTTCAACACGATTTTAAATGGTGAGAAATTAACTCAACAGTTTTATATAGATACGTATTGTAAAATTATAGCGTGCCGTCTTGAGCTCCATCAACAAATGCTGCGAGTTAAAAGCTGCACTGCACTAAAAGAACACAGTGTACAGAAGGCAGAAAACGCCAGTCTGAAAGCTGGCAAACAAGTGATCTTACCATCAACTTTTGGGGGTAGTGATCAGGCCATGCGTCAACATTAAGAAGACACTGTGACTATTGTCACACAAAAGAGCACCATAGACTACTTTATTAATATGACACCGAATCCAAATTGGAGTGAAATACTGGAAAAACCTGCTGCCCAGTCAAGCTGCCAGAGATCGATCGGATTTAGTAGCCCGAGTATTTCAATTAAAAGTTCAAAAGGTTAATGGATGACATTACACAGAAACATATCCAGGATGCTGCCACTACTTATATTAATGCTATAAAATCCCAAAGCGTGATTTACCCCCCACGTTCACATTTTAGTGATTATATGACAGAATGCAAACCAAAAAATGTCGCTACCATCGATTTAGCTATTAGTGTGGAAATTCCCAATCCACAAAAATTCCCTCGCTTGCATGCACTTGTAGCTCCTGCGCATGATACATTGCCCATGCGGCAGGTTAAATCCAACATCACCTTGCATGGAAGGCGAACAATGTACCAAAGTATTTTCCCAAAGCTTTATGTGAAAATACTAACGTATACTATCGTATAGATGATGGCTGCTACCCACAACATATACTGTCGGAAAGTATGAACGTGGGTATTGGACTTTGCGAACGGGCCACTAACGTGGTCCCTGATAATCGAGAAACAAAAAAAAGTCCGCCCCCACATAATATTCGAACGGTGGGAGGGCTTTCCTCCTAAAAATATTACCAGTGAATTAGGAACGTGACAGACTGCTATAAAAGAGCATTTTGAGGGGCACTTCTCAATGAATGCAGTAGCCTTTTTGTTATTGCAGAAAGGAATTACTTTAAAAGATCGCTGATTACGCGTTTATCACACATAGTTGTCCAAAAAATAAGCCACCAGAACACGAAGAGGAATGACACACCCGTATGCGGCAACGGGGGTACCTTGAATACGTTTGAAATATTCCAATACGGCCTAAAGCAAGTAGGGGCATAAAAGAGAAATTAGTGACGAAGAATAGAAACAAATTAGAGAAGGTGACGGCCTCCTTTAAGGACTATCCTTTTTTGTGATGTATGGAAATGAAATTGAAACCTATACTAGGAAACAGGCTTTGGGCCTATTGTAGGCGGAGCGAAGAAAAATTTATTTTAAATTTGTATTTCCTCTCATTATAATGGCTAACGAAATACGGATGCAAACCTATTTACGTTGCCTTTTGGACTTATATGTCAGACTGCCTGAGCGGGGAATCGAACCCGCGACCTCTGAAATCAAAGGCCAAGGTCCTACCGCTAAGCCAGATTGACACGGCCAATCTGTTGAGCTGAAGCTTTTTGCTGGTGTTTTTTACATTTTAGCTAGGCTACGTTTCATATTAATTTTAAGATACTTTCGTTTGCACCCATATTTAGTATCCGTTTCGTTACTTGCAGCCTCTTTGCGCCGTCGCCCCCGTTGTAAAATACAACGTTAGCCGCTGTGGTTAAGCTGGCAAAGAACGTGCCGCCGTGGTTAAGCTGGCAAAGAACGTGCCACCGTCAATAATGCTTACATTGTTTATATTTATTGCAGAGTATCTTTCCTAGATTTAAAATATTAACACTAAAGCATTTAATTGCAAGCTAAACAATCACCAGTAACGATAGTACTTCACAACAATCAAAAGATTCGAAACATCCGCGGCTCTCTACGCTGCCTTCTACGACAATGTTGAAGCGCACACCTCTGGCACGTACTGCAACGCCAAACGCTAATTTTTTTTTAAATTGGAATTATTACAATTGTTGATCAGCCGGTGTTAGCTTGGCTGTGAACATAGAATTTAAATAATTCTAAATCCTAATTTTAAGCCAAATTGTTAGTCCCGTTTTAGTTTCGTAAGCGACAACAGTAGAGAAATTAGGCCTATTGGGTTCGATGTTAGGCCTATTTATTCTGGCAACATGGGATGGAGAGTTTAGTTTCCATAGCAATCTAGAAATCTTGAAATTACAATACGAAGCCAAATTATTGTTCTGTGTTGTGATATAAATACGTGGTCTGCTGTGTCTGTCGTATTATATGAACGGTTTCCTCCTGCAGCGGCGATTTGATGTTTAAAATTTGAGATTCCCGTTGATAGCGTCAACGCCACTTTGGTTGCCATGTTGGCTGAATTCCTGCAAGCATTCTTTTTTACATGAAACGAATGTGAGTCGTTAACGAATCCTTCTGGTTTGTTTCTCATTTGCTTGTCTTCCTCTAGTGGTTAAAGTGTTATGATCAAATGTTATTATTTCGTTCAGTTATGTCAAAAAAGATTGTTAGCTGTAAGGAAGCTACGATGATTTATTTTGGCTTTTTTTTTAAAGTTCACTTAATTACCAACAGCACAGTGTATGCTTCGTCGGAATTCCTTAACTATTCACGATTGCAAATTTACAATGGTGAGTGTTAGAAATAAATTCGAAAATTTGTTATTTCTCCCGTAATAATTGTTCGATTTACGTCAAATTTTGTCTCAGCAATACTGTTTGGGGGTATCAAGCGTTGTACCAAATTTCATTCCAATCCGATCTTTCGTTTGGGCCCCACCCAGACTAAAAATGTGCAACCAACAGACCAACGGACCAACCAACCAACATTTTGCAATTTGGTGTCCGTTATAGACTACGCTTCGCTGCTTCGCTCGCTCGCTCCGCCAATTACAGCTTTTTTAAGTTGGTTTCGTTCCTTTTTATTTTGCTTTCGTTCCCTTTTAAATTGCTTTCGTTCCGTTTTGCATTGCACACAGCATAACACAGAACGAAAGCAAACTAAAAGATAACGAAAGCAAAAAAAGGGGACAGTTTATGTTGGAACGAAACCAACATAAAAAAAGATGTAATAAATCTCAAGTAGTGCTTTTTGCTGATGACATCATCATGATTTCAATAAACATTAACAAAGATAATAATATGTAAATAACTTTGCAGGAGGATTTTGGTAACATAAACTGTTGGTTCATGGAAAACGATTTGTTTATAAACGAAAGTAAAACCGTGAAAATGTATTGAAGTTCACCAAGGCAAAATATTACCGTATGTCAAATGAAAACACGTTCATTCACACAATATGCCTGATTTTTATGCAGACACAATAAGGGCTCGTTTACTCAACGACAAATTTCTCGCTTACTAGCTTTCACTTGGTTAATACTAAATCTGCTGGCTGCTTCTCGCCTTTACCGAAGAATGTGGCTTTCAAGTTGTCTATACCCAATAGCCATGGCAACAACGTGGACGCAAATTTCCTCCTCGTGCCTCGCGACACGACACACGAAGCATGCAACATGACAGCGTCGATTTATGACAACTAGAAAACGAGTATTTTTAATGCTTTACAATTATTGGAAATGCTACCCGTCCCAAACGTAAAATTTATGCACTCTAGGTCCTTGCAATGTCGCTACCTGGGGCTCATGACCACCCCTAGGTGGCGCCCCTTTCCCGCTTCTCCACACAGTTTGTCTCACCGCATACACGGTTCGACGCGGGAAGAGGGTGGGTTCTTACAGGTAAGTATTTTAGGCTAAGTAAAAACTATTTTTAGAGGTTAAAACCTCGTTTTTACTGCTAGCGTAAAATACTTACCTGTGTTTTTAATGCTGACTTTGTCCTACTAAACGTAGGTGTCGAACCCTCGTCTTTGCAAGTCCCTATGCGTCTCATCCAAGATGTCCCAAAGACAGTCACACAAAATTTCTCACTGACTTGGTGAGTAAGTTGCATATACCCCCTTACCTCATTATCTCTTCACTACCTTACCCGCCACCATGCAGCTGATGTCCCTGTTCATAGCCTCTGACATCTCTACTCCTCGTAGGTAGTGTGCCACGAAGGTGTTTCTTCATTTCCACCTCCCAACTTCTACAATTTCCCTTAGGGGTGTCCCAGCTGCGAATGCCCAAGATGTGGCTAAGGCGCGTACCTCGTGAGCCTTGGTCGCCTCCGTAGTCGACCTCCCCTGTTGTCTCTGCGCCTCCTCAAATATCGTACAATTCCACCACGCAATGGTGGATGGTGTCGTCGGTTTTCCTGTAAGCTTTTCACCGTCTGGTGTGAGTTTAACGAACAGAGGGACCCAAGACCTGTCTCTCTGCCTGGATTGTTCCTCCATGACCTCATTGGTGCGGTAAACTCTCAATGCTCTGACTGGGCAATGTAGCCAATCTGAACATCCCACTTCCCGGGCTGCTGCCAACGCGGTGATCACGAGAGGTACCAGCGCTTCTTCTGGTTTTGAATTCTTTGCCCCGAATTCCATGTGCGTCAACAATGTTATACAGGACCAGTGAGGCGATGCCCGACAATAATCTCTACCCCTCGCTAGAGCCGCTAATACACCTTGCCTCGATGCTGACACTAGAGCAAGTAAAAAACACAGCTTTCCGTGGGAGGTGTTCCCACGATACTTCGTGCAGTGGCTCATATGGGGCCTCCGCCAACGATTGAAGGACCGCCGTCAGGTTCCAATCGGGTAAAGTTTCCTCATCGTTGGTCTGGGGGTACAAAAGGACTGCACTATCCTAGATACAGTGGGCTTTCTGTTACTTCGCTCCTTCCCGATACTGCGAGAATCGAATTGATGTCTGTCCTATCCCCTTTTATAGCACCAGGAGCCAACCCCTGTGTGAAGAGAGAGTTCCAAAACTCGCACACGTTTTGTGGCAACGGGTCAAGCTCGTTAACAACATGGGCTTCACACCACGTCACTCACCTCGCCACTTGCCTTCGTAGATGGATTTGGCTGAGTCGTGAATTCACTCCACCATTACAATGGTAACCGTGTCGGAGTAACCTTCCCCACTGAGCCCTGACTTCACCACTTCCACGCATGTAAGCTGAGGATGGTCGTTCAGTTGTGTTGTGTGAGCAAGTCCGCTCGCGACGGTAGTCTACCCGCACTTCTTTCTTCATCAGCCACAGCTCCACACCCCATGGTGCAGCTTCCCACCATGGTGCAATCAACATGAACGTCCAGTTCGACTCCTTGACTTTGTTGAGGACCGCCCATATGATTTTGAACGGTGGGAACAGGTACCCAGAAATAATGTTCCATTCGATGCTCAGTCCATCTGTTGCCATCGCTTGTGTGTCCTGGTAGGGCGACACGAAGAGAGGCAGTTGGGCGTTTGTCCTCGTGGTGAACAAGTCCAATGGTGAAAGAGGTCCCGACACACCTCTGGGTCGCGCCACCATTCCGTCGACGGAATTTTCTCTCACCTCGACAGCCCGTCCGCTAGCACGTTCAAGTTCCCTACAATGTGCCTTGGTTGGAGTGTGATGCTGAATTCCTCTCAAAGTCTGAATATCCGGTGCACTTCCGGATAAAGAGATGCCGATCACGTTCCTCCCTCTCTCTTCAGATAGGACACTGCCAACGTGTTGTTCGAGAGGACCGACACAGAAGAACCCTGCCTGTTGCGAGCTCACAGTAATGTGGCATGCCACACTGCCCTCAACTCCAACACGTTGATGTGCAGAGGACTTTCCTCCATCGACCACTGGCCGGCCGATTCTTCTTCGCCTACGGTCACGCCCCACCCCAAGGAAGACGCATCCGTGAATCGCAGCCAATCTTACATCGGTGCGTGGATTGGCACTGCTTGAAGGTTGTTCCTGATTGTCCGCCAAGTTATGGCCTCGATCGGAGCCCTGTCCAATCGGATGAAGTCCTCTCATGACCACCGTGGGGCCCATTCCACATTCATCAACCACTGTAGCAGAGAGTTAAATTGGCGACTGTGGTATTGTGTAACATTGCCACAAGTTGGTCATTGGATTCTTATCTTTATACATCTTAAGAAAGATTTTATTATTGCTCTTGCCACATATTTTTCTATTCAATTCAATTCCTTAAGGTGAATTCATCCCAACTTACGACCAATCCAAATTCCCATCGATCCAATCGCCACAACATACTACCTAGTGTAGGCTTATCCACCTACTAAGAGCCGTGAATGCCACCGACGTAATTGACGGTCAAGGCTACTTCCCAAAGCAACCTTAGCCCAAGTTACAAGTGAACTTCACGCTTTGGCTAGACTTCTATCGATTGCCTAAAATAGATGGATAGGCTAATCGAAAATCGGCTGGCCGCTATAAGTCCAGTAAGGCTGTCCATAGCCTGCTGGCTGGCATTCGGATAAGGACAAATCGAATAAGGACGACCGACCTAAAAGACTGCAAGAAATCACAACCTTACGTTACCCAGTGCAACCAAAGTGGCTGCCGTAAGCAAAGCAACCCTGAGCAGAACCCTGATGTGGCCCATGTCAACCTGCGACAGCTATCCCTGATTGCGCCAGCAACCTCAACATGATACTGTGACATGTGACGAAACCACACGACTGTAACACCCACGTGTGCCAGAGGTCGGGGACCACGACACCGATGTGCCACAGCGGTCCGCGACCACTGCCTATGCCACCACGCCAAACGCTCGGGAAGTAATCGACTGAACCAGCTTGATTTCCTGACGGTTGATGAACTTAAACGCTACTCGACCTTTCGACTGATCCTGCCCCGATTTGTTCTGTGACTCAGCGAGAACAGTGATAATGTGACTGCGTCTTGCACAAACGTAGGCCGTAACTACCATACACCTAGAACAAATTAATGGGCTAGTACAAGAGCTTCTCCCATTTCTTCATTCCTGTCGCCTCGTGAGTCAAGGGTATTGCGCATCAAGCCGACCTATGAATCACTCCCACAGTCCCTCTGGTGTCAGACAAAACGCCACCACACAAATCGTAAAATCCCTACCATACTCGTTTGCAAACCAACTCACAAAACCAAACGTCAACTCTTACTGCCAATCCATATGCCATGATCACAAACGCCGATTGAAGTGATGGTTGCTGACCCACCCCCACCCCCTCGTTGCAGAGAGAGGTGAGTGTCTGTCTGCAAATACCAGTGCCCTATATTTAACAATGTGCAAAATAAACAGTAGAATTATTATATAAACCATAGCCATGAGCCACCGACACCAGCAAGTGGCAGCTACCAGCTATAACACCACGGCCAATCGCACAGGTGTGGTAGCGTAAGGGATGCCGACTCCCCCCAACCCCTCCTTCGTGTCCATGACAGATGGTCTGCGTCACTGCACCATTCATACACACGTTCCGAAACTACTGATTGCACCTCAAAACCTACAACACCGCGTGAAAATTCCCACGTTTCCGGTGAATATTGACTATAGCAGACACCTAATACGACTTGGGACATTCGAAATGTACCCGAATGCACCGATGAAACCAAACAAATTAATAAAAATAAAAATAAAAATTTTTTAAATTTAATTTTTATTTTACGACAAATAAAAACGCCCCGATGTACTCCACACCCAAGATTTATACTGACGTATCGGGCGACTGGCACAACCTGCAACCTTCATAATTGCAGTTGTACCTATATCAAGAATTTTTCTATAAATTCTTGCCAAATTCATCCCGTACCGAATTCAGTACAATTATTTTCAATTAACCATACTCATCACACGTTCACGTAGACCTGAGAAAACTTCGCCTATTACTGGCTGTCCGCGTACTCTGCCAATGACACACCATGTCCCGGACTGGCAATCCGGTTAATTGTTGCAGGCCCGGACTGGCAGTTCTGCAGACTGCTGCAGTCCCAGACTGGTAGTATGGCAGACTATCGACTCAGCCTTTTGTTGAGTCTGCCGACTGTCCCAGTGAAATGAAGTCTGCCTGTGTCCGTAGGAGTCTGGTACCCTGGGACTGGCCCTGGGACTGGTGAGGACTGCCATCCACACACCCCCCCTCGATGACGGGAGTAGCGGGAAGGAGTCCAGCACCAACAGATCTACTCCACAGGACCGACTAACCGCCCTAGGGGGTGACCCGGGCTAGCTATAACGGTCTTGCTCGAGTCTCCGACCCATCGTTTCCTTAGGTTAGTAAATTGCGTCAGTCACATTACTGCCTGTCCTTTCCATTACCATGGGATGCCCTGATCTGTCCCTGGTCGGCTTCCCCCTTCGACCCACTGTGTCCCGGACTGCAACGTGTCCGCCCCTCCTTGTCCGCGACCACTCTCTTTAGTCCCGGACTGCGAACGGACCAAACCGGGCATGGAGGCCAGTCCGCTCGTGTCCGCGCTTATGCCATGATAAGCCTGTGCCTGTCCCGGTCCCATCCTGGAGCTTGTCCGGGATGGTCCCGACAGCTGTTGGAAGGAAATCTGTAGGGCACGCCCATAGATTCCACACCCATGCTGTTTACATCACACGATAAGTGTCTATGTTTGGGGGAGGAGTCATCAACATCAACATCAACATTCTTACCTACGACACTGGCGGTGCGCGGTGGTGTCCCAGGTGGTGTCGACGACCTAAGGTTGTCCTGTCCGCCGTCACCCCGTCGCCCGGGCACTGTTTGAAACATCGCGGGCAGACGCGGTGCTTCTTTAGGTCTAAAATAGCTCACAAATGTATCAAGGATCCCTTTGTGCGTTTCCAACGCACGTTTACGATCCACAGCCTCTTGTTCTTTTTTCCGAAGCAGTTCTACCTTCTCCATTTCTTCTGTTACAACCTTCGCCACGAAGCTTGGCAGATCCATTTCCTGTCCGGACAGGGCCTCCGTCCTGGACAGCGCCGAAACAAAGGAATTGCCCGATGGCGTTATCGCGCCGTTTGAAGCACTAGAATCTTCCCCCGATTCCATAAAATGTTCCAGTGTTTGATTAGCTCCTGAATAAGCTGCTAATAACGCCATTTCGCGTTCTCTTCTGCGTAATACAGCTCGACGATCTGAATCCTCCTAAGTTGCTTCTATGGCCGCCACAACTTTCGAATGCATTGTTGAACACCACTCACCGGATTTAACTTTCAAAGTTACAGATCCTACATCTACGGCATCTTGGATGTGGATCCTTCGGGTTTAACTTCTTTCCACACTTTCCATTATAATACGCGCTGTTAGCGACAAAAAGTGCCAAAACATTTCAGTTCCGGCAACAAGCTGCATATTGCACATGGAAGCTGTACACACATTGTAGTTTCCAAATCCACCAGGAGACACTACCGGAAGTGACGACGTAATTCGTGATGACGTCATCAAAATGGCTACCACGAGATGTACTAAATCTCTACTATCTCTGGAACTAATCGATCAATCCTAACGTACGAAACTAGTGTTGGAAAGATAATTTAATTTGCTAAAAGAAATGCCTGAACAATGTACGCTATAAATCTATTAGTTTTGGTTTAATCTGAAGAAAAACATAATATGACTGCTGTGTGTTATGTTAATTCTCTATTATCTGCAGAACTAATCGATCAATCGTTTCGTGTGAACTATCGTTGGAACGGTAATTTAATTTGCTAAAAGAAATAACTTAACAATATATGCTGCAAATCTAATAGTTTCTGTGTAATTTGAAGGAAAACATATTATGACGTCCTCAAAATTGCCACCATGTGATACACCAAATCTCGTGTATCTCTGGAACTAATAAATCAATCTTATGGTGTAACCTATCGTTGGAAAGATAATTTAATTTGTTAAAAGAATTGCCAGAGCATTGTTTGCCGTATATATATTAGCTTTTGTGTAATATATAGAAAAACGTATTACAACGTCATAAAAATAACCGCCATGTGATGTACTAATCTGTGCTATCTCCGAAAAGAATATATCACTCTTATCCTGCGACGTATTGTTGGAAATATAATTTAATTTTCCAAAGTAATTGCAAGGACAATGTATGCCATAAGGCTCTTTTGTTTAATTTGAATAAAAACAAAATCTACACGTAATTATTGCCACTTTCAGTTCTGCATTTTTTAAAATCTATAATGTATTCACTTGTGCTGCACGGAATTGATAATATAGATCATAACACAGCTTTCAGTACATCGGCAAACTCATTCCATGGAACAGGCATGTCTCATCTTTTACCCACTAGAAGGTATGTCTGTAATGACAAGTCTCAACTTAGGACAATCAAAGAATAAATCAGAAAAGGCTTGCCCGAGTCCTCATACAAGTCTTCCAAATGTTCATGTGGTGCACCGTTACCATGTGGTGCATCGTTACCATGTGGTGCATCGTTACCATGTGGTGCATCGTTACCAATGGTCGAAGAAAAAACCATTGATAAACCCGTGGAAATGATGAACTGGTCAGAATCCACCAGAAGCAACGCTGACCAATAAGTGTTATGCTGGGTAGCCTTCCATTCCCGTCAAAACATCCACGAAGGTTTGAAATGTAAACGCACATCAATTCTGCTCCCAATATATAATGTGAATTCCTCATCCATGGTTCGCCATGCCATGAACATTATAATAAGTATTCATAAGAAGATCAATCCATCACATACTCCAGTTTATGGCCGATCAACCATTACAAAACTGCAGATAGAAATGGCTGTAATTTCAATGAATGGTTGTGTGTTAGCAGGTAGTGGCTAGAATGAAAACTTTGTTCAAGCCTTTTGTTGCAACACCAGGAAAGGCAGACAGCATTCTGAAGTCATCGGCGGATCTCACGTATAACAAAGTAGGTACGCACATAAGGTTAGCATCGCAGGCCATCAAAATCGGCAGAATGAGGTTTTCAGAGTCAGGGTGATAACTTGAGAGTTCCGGCAGCCATTTAAGGGGAGGAAACAAAAATCGGCTGAATTGATATTCTGGGATGGATGACAACTTCTGGATTAATGTAATCTCTATAGACTTGCAAGTGTACTAAGAGAGGTACGAGCTGTCATATTAAAGAATTACTTTCCTGTACACTACCGTGTGCCTGTGAAGGCCACTGCTCAAGTGACACGCTGTGAACAATACGACACACCTTTAATAATTTACCGTTTATCTTTTCTTATCATTCTTATCTTTTCCTTCACATTAAACAAAAACTAAATTATTTACGGGATGCATTGTTCAGGCATTTCCTTTAGAAGATTAAATTATCTTTCCAACGATAGGTTGCAAGAAAAGATTGATCAATTAGTTCCGGAGATACACAAGATTTAGTATATTGCATGGTCGCCATTTTGAGGGCGTCATAATGTGCTTTCCTTCAAATTCCGTAGAAACTAGTAGATTTACAGTGTACATTGTTCCAGCATTTTCTTTTAGCAAATTAAAATAACCTTTCCAACGATAGTCCGCACGAAAAGATTGATCGATTAGTTCCGGAGATATTGGGAATTAGTATATCGTACATCAATCATATTATGTTTTTCTTCAGATTAAACCAAAACTAACAGATTTATGGCATATATTGTTCAGGCATTTCTTTTAGCAAATTAAATTATCTTTCTAACAATAGGTCGCACGATAGGATTGATCATTTAGTTCCGGAGATAGTAGAGATTTAGTACATCGTGTGGTGGCCATTTTGTTGACATCATCATGCCTATACGTGTCACTTCCGGGAGTGTCTCCCGGCGAATTTGTAAACTACAAGTGAGCAGCTTCCATGTACAATATGCAGCTTGTTGCCGGAACTGAAATGTTTTTGCACTAACAGCATGGACTATTACCATTTCCTGGGCACGAAGCCTGTTTTGGGAATATTTGAATTATACACGTTCAGAATCTACAGTAGCAGCGACCGATGTCGATCGCATCCCAAAACAAACTGTGTGGAAAAGCGGTGAAGGGGAGCCACCTAGCGGTGGTCATGAGCCCCAGGGAGCGCCACTGCAAGGACATAGAGTGCATAAATTTCATGTTTGGGACGGGTAGCATTTCCAATAATTGTAAAGCATTAAAAATACAGGTAAATATTTTAGGCTAGCAGTAAAAACAATTTTTACTGCTGTACAAGACGACGGACAGATTTCTTAATGCCGGTATTTGATGAGTTGTCTTCGATTCGACGGCCCCGTAATGGACGCTATGTTGATTTTTGAATTCTCGCTGCGAGTAGCTATTTATTGTACCATCGTTTGATCACTGCTCGAAGCTATTTTTCAGCGACAATAGCAAATTCTGCAAATGGCGTGAAATTCTACAAATCTAAATTCTACAATAGCAAATAGCGTGAAATGGCAACAATGTTGTACTAATGTTTAAAATGACTGTTGCACTTTGTTCTTTATCCTTGTTGTTATTTATAATGCATTTAATTTGTTGCCTATTACCGCATTCATTTAACAGAAACGGGAAATTAGTCGTAAATAAATAACGGTTGCCTAGCAAATAGCGTTCGGCGAGCGAGAAGGTCTTGCCGCCTAAACGCACCCTAAGTCTGTCTGACTTTCGCTATACTACGAGGTTTTGTTGACTTCGATGCAAATAAGTTGTTTTCGGTTAGAGGAAACAGCCAAAGTACGGGTCACTTTTTGAAAATTTTTGTTGGTTTGGTACGATGAGACTGCATACAATTTTTCTTCGCTGATCGTGTCGTCAAACCATGGAACGACCTGCCATCCGAGTTAGTGGGGTCGTCGAGCCTAAAACAATCTAGGGCCGGGCTGAAAAAGGTTGACTTAACCAAATTTCATAGATGTTTTTAGATGTTTTCTTTTAGTGAAATCCTGTATTTTTTAATGCGATTGTGGGTAAAACACGGGGGTAGCCGATTTACGTCAGCGACATCTTCTCAAAAACCAGACACATTTGTTCAATTCTGATCCGACGAAATTCAAGTATGCGGGTGGGTGACTTGCAGTGCGCCAGTACACAAGGTACTATGCTCTAGTTAATTTAGTTAGTGCGGTTTTAGTTCGCTAACCTCTAAACAGGGCCCCCACATCAAAGTAAGGGACCCGGGACTAACTACAACAGCGGGCCCCCCTCCTCCGACTGAAATCGTAAAAAGGTTACACTATTCTTTTGCTATGTTATAATATTCGTCGACCACTATTGTGCTTAACGGGTTGGTTCATTCATTAATCCGGGCTGCTTACGTTGTCTGCCTAACAAGCTGACAAGCTTGTACTACAGTGCTCCTGCTCCGTGCTCGTTGCCGGTGGATTGGAGTTGTTGTTTGTTGCAAGTGTAAAAAAAAATTCACAATACGCACAAATCGACTACATTACTCATAGTCATCAAAACTCACAATTGCGAACAACAATTTTTTTAGGCCGTGCCGGCCCGTTGAGTGACCGGGCCTAGGTACAGTGGGTCCATCTGACCCCCCCCCCCCC
>JAHWFP010091538.1:0-22839 GCA_023313725.1 Lithobius niger | reverse complement strand
CGAGCAGACGAACGGTCGTTACGAAGTAGTGATCTGTGTTGTTGTGGAGCCTGAAGATGATAGTCGCCTGAGCCATTCCACCTCCAGGACTACTGACTATCGAAAATTTGCGGAAATTTGTTGTTTTTCCTATGATTATGAAAATAAGCGTCGATTTAAGGTGATTTTTCAACTTTAAAATGAATTTTCACAGTAGACCATGTGACATTTTCAAAGTTCTACTTCTGTGAAGTGTGAAGTAGAACTGTGAACTGTATTCTTCCTGGTGGTTCAGGTGTGATTTTATTTCTTGAAATGACTTTGCAAAACCACTGTAATCGCCGTTTACCGGTTTTTGTTAAATTGTTTAAGTGATCCAAAAGTAAAACGTGCATGTCAAAATGGATGTAATTGCCCTTTAAGATGTAGGTCTAAAATCATTGATATTCTGGTTTTACGCAACGGAAGTAAAACTAATAAAAAATTTCTACCACCAAGATAAAATATTTTTGGGCCAGATCTGGCTGAGTCACATTAGACTGGGAATTTTGCCATTTTTTAGTTTCACTAAATGGGGAGGTTGTAATGCTATCATTTGTAATGCTGTTTCTATGGAGGTTGGGAAAAAATCAAAAAAAATGTTAGCCCCCATTGTTAGTAACATTGTTAAAGCCAGACAAAAGAAACGTTACTTCGGCAATGTGTCGAATCCTGACAATAAATACGCTGTCTGCATTCTGAATGCCGACGGGCTCATTTTACTTGGCTTTACTTGCAAATTTTGAAGAGATAATAATGTTTACACCACCTAGGAAGTTTCGGAGTTCTTCTGGGTGAAGAACAGTCGTCCAGGACCTGGTCTCAAGAAGAAGCACGCCTTCACATCAACATTCTGGAGCTGCGGTAGGTGGTTCTGGCGATTTCTCGTTGGGCCACGAGGATTCGCAACTCTGTAGTGACAGCGATCTCTTGTATTCGGAAGGGCGGGGGCCTTCGGTCAGCATCCCTGTACCTCGATGTCGGAAGACTGTTCCAGGTGTGCAAGGAGTACATATAGGATCACCCTGCAACCGCGACACATTATGGATCGCCTGAACATGCTTGCGGGCGAACTCTCCAGGGAAGGGTTGGCCCCGACGACGGAATGGATGCTGCACCCCGAAGCGTGTGCAGCGCTGTTCGAGAGATGGTGGAGGCCACAAGTAGACTTGTCTGCGACAAGGAGAAACAACCAACTCCCACTCTTCTCTTTATACCCAGACGAGAGGGCTGTGGGGACAGACAGCATGAGCGTGTCTTGGAACGGGATGGACGCGTATGCTTTTCCCCCGTCCTGTCTCATCCAGGGAGTGCTCAACAAGATCAGGGAATCGACCGGGTCCTTCATTCTGGTGGCACCTCAGTGGGAAGCATCCCCGTGGTTTGTGGACCTGCGGAGTGTAGCCAAGGAAGCGCCGGTGCAGCTGCCCCTCTGGCCGACACTTCTGTCCCAGAAAGGAGTGAAATGCCTGAACGACTGAATTTTTCATATGGAGAGTATGAAAAATTCACATTGAGAAAGATCTTCCTTCGAACGATTAACTTCGACCGGGATGTAGCCGTTTGGTTGGAAGTTCTAGTTGGATTGTTGCGATGCAAGGATCACGTGAACTTGATGGGGCTGCAGCTTGAGGCGAGTTTTGAATGAAGGGACACGGGGTGAGGACCTTCTTAGGCGAGAATACGTTCCCTAGGTGGAGGGACCTTGTTGGAGAAAGGTCTTTAATCAAGCGATCGATTTCCATTAGACGTGGAATGATGTATTGGTTGAGATCATATTCTGGACGAAGGATCTTCTTACGGGAGAAGGGTCCTCAACCAAAGAAGAGATCTTCTCGAGTGATGGATTTCAATGGCGGGTCGACCTTCTGGGTGAAGGATCTGCGGTGAGTCAAAGATCTTTTCACAGGTGAAAGAACAATGTGCTGGTGGAAATCTTCTCACAAGCGAAGGTTATGTTGTGAGAAAAAAATCTTCTTAGGCGAAGGTGATTTGAATGAAAGGTCTTCTAGGCGAAGATCTTTGTTGTGGTGAAGGTTATTTCTTCAGGCAAAGGATTGTCTTCTGGCATGGAATGTTCAGACTTTTGACCTTTTGATGAAGTTCCTGAAGGACTTCATCATCGGAGGTTTATGAATGTAAATGGAAGGGCTGGTGCAAGTGGTGCGAGGAGTCGGGAGCGAACCCGTGCGTACCATCGGTACAGCAGGTGTGCGTTTTCCTTCACTCCCTATTTAGTGCGGGATTGTCGCCTTCAACCATCAAAGGGTACAGGGCATCAATCAACTCTGTGTTGACCCTGAAGGGCATGTCGGAAGTAGTCACTAACCCGATGATTACTCAACTTGTGCAATCATTCTGTGTCGCGAACCCCAGAGTGAAGCAGCTATGCCAGCAATGGGACCTCCCGAAGGTCCTGGACCAGCGTTTGAGCTCTTAGGGCCAACGTTCGAGCCCTTAGGAAGAGCATCATTTACTAACCTGACACTAAAGACAGTATTCCTAGTGGCACTTGCTATGGCAGCAAGGTAAGGAGAGTTGGCAGTGCTGGCGAGGGGTAGGGAGTACTATAGGAACACAAGCGATTGGTCCAGAGTCTCGCTCCTTCACCCATCATTCTTAAGGCGCTGTCACCACTGCTGGCTAGGGAGTGTGTTGAGAGGCTCCAGTGCCCCGTTCGGGCACTACGGTTTTACTTGGATGCAACCAAGACGCTGGTGGAGAGGACCTCTGGTGAGAAAAGGAAAGGGGAAGTGCCATGGAAACCCCTGCCTGTGAGAATCTCTGATGCGGGAGAGCCTACCCGAGAGAAGGTAGTAAGGTACCACTCTGGCTGCTGGGACGATGGATCTGTAAAGTGATTATGGGAGCCCAAGGTTCCACTCACACTGGTGAAAAGCGCAAAGGAACGAACGCCCACGAGTTGCGGGCCATGGCAACGTCGTGGGCATTCGGAACGGGGACCCACATGGAGGAGGTGCTGGCAGCTGGAACCTGGAAGAGTAGGACGACCTTCATTGCTCATTACCTCAGGGGAGTAGAAAGCCGTACGAACAATCACTTTTTCGTGGCGGCAGGAAAAGTAACATTTGGAGAAGCAAGGGAAGTAAGAGTAAGAAAGGGTGAGTGGTTTTTATTGCTTTCTTCTCTTTAAGCCTTGCAGGGCGCCGGTTCGACGCCTCTAGGGGTGTGACAAAGTCAGCATAAAATTCAGGTAAGTATTTTAGGATAGTAGTCAAAACGGGATTTTAACCCTAAAAACAGTTTTTACTTATCCTAAAATACTTGCCTGGATAGAACCCCCACCTCCCGCGTCGAACGGCTCCTAAGGAACCGGTCGGACAAACTGTGATTCTAGCAGGAATGGAGGCGCTGTACGGCTGTGGCCATGTGCCCCGGGGATTGGTTTAATTTTGGGACGAAAAGCATTTCCAAACTTGTAAAGCATAAAATACAGGTAAGTATTTTAGGATAAGTAAAAACTATTTTTTGGGTCAAAACTCCGTATTTTCGTCAAGCGTGTCAAGACGTAAGTGATTAGTACTGATCATAATCCATGTACTGATCGAAAACTGTTCCCCTAGAAAGTAGTGAACTTATTACCACAGGAAACAAAGAATCACCCAGCTAAATCCCACCAATTATTTCGGACGTTAAATAAAAAACTTGACCATCGCTACCGATATTAGCAATGGTCAGGTTTTTCATTTAACTTTTCTGAATAGTACCGAACATAGCCCATGCAGATGTGCTGACCGAAAAATGTTCCCCTTAAAAAGTAGTGTGAAGCTAATCTCACTGAATATTATTTCAAACATTAAATGATAAATGTGACTATTGCTAATAGTAGCAATGGTCACGTTTTTCATTTTATTGATCTAATAGTCAATCTGATAATTACAACCGCCAAGCTAACGCCATCGAATATTTTTTCAGTGTCAAATTAAAAACTTGACCGACAGTAGCGATGGTCAGGTTTTTCATTTAACCTTTGATCTCATAATCGGTGGGATGATATCTCTGCTTTCTAACAGGAACACTTTACGGTCAGTACATGTGGTAGGCTCGGTACACCTTGTAAAAAACTTGTTGGAAGCCATTTTTATTCTTTTATCAATAAGTTATTTGTATTTGCTGAAGCATGGCGGGTTGTATCACCCAAGTGGGTTTTGTTTGTGATTTACTATATAGTACGTGTGACTGTCATGCTGTGAGTTACATGGAATGTAAAAGTTTGGCCACCTGCTGAATTGTGTTAGTTAGGTAGTGTTATTCAATACTAGAAGGGGAGCCAACTTGGCAGGCCGGCATACTGGCTGCCATCTTGGAAAATGGAAGCTTAATGGTGCGTCGACAGCTAGGGGGTGGGTGGGGGGCAACCTTCACCAATGTCAGTCGCCACTCGCCAAACGGCGAGGAAAATTCAGCAGTTGGCGACTTGGTTTTTAGAGCTACTCGCCAAAATGGCGACTGATTAACAAACTCTTATGCTTAAATTGTCATATCTCGGGAACCGTATTAGCTAGAAACAAGCGGTTTGCTGCGTTGCGTGCAGAATTACAAGGGCTCTCCAACCAAGTGTGCTACAATGTTGTAGCCACTTTAGTTGATTGGAGGCTTAGATTAATGCAAACAATATTTTAGCATTAAGCAGTAGCACAACTGCTAAAATTGTTTCTACATTGCGAGGAGGCAATGGACAATGGCGAGTGCATTTTAATGTCTACCGGCCAAATGGCGAGTGCCACACAATTCACATTCGGGAAGGTTGGTGGGGGGTTCAAAACGGGTGGTTAATACCTTTCAACCTATTCAAATTACATTCAAGTATCTATATTTGGTAAAATTTTTACTTGGCCGTACGTAATAGTACGTGAGTGGCACACTTACGCGGCTGTAGTAAACATGTACTGCATTATGTTTTAGTCTGTAAAGTTTGATCTAATAAAGATACGTGAATGCAGTTTTAAAAAGGTATTAATCGCACCTTTCGAACGCTTTAAACCTCATTCTTTTATCTGTATTAGGTCAAACGTTAGACTCGAATGAAGTACCGTGTATGCTTATCACACTGCCCGTAAAAGGTATATAATAGTCTTATTCTGATTTTTGTGCTTAACCGTTGCCTCTACGAAAAAGTTGATGAGAATATGTTTTGTGCAGAATGTTGTTCTGAACAATTTTGCTATTCTAGTTTTTTGATTGGAATTACTGTTCTTGAGATAAATAAGATGGCGGTCTGCCAAGTTGCCCCCCCCCCCCCCTTCTAGTATTGAGTAACACTGCTTAACTAACAAATTTCAGCAGGTGGCCAAACTTTTACATTCCATGTAACTCCCAACTTTTGTTAGCATTGCGTTCAGGCCTACTAATACACAGCAGTTCCAGTCGTAATTTCTACAGTTAAAATTAAGTTTAACAATTTTCATAGAACTATATCCTTCGAAAGCGATGAAAAAAGTTTACATCACAATATCGCTCGTCGAATCCAAATTTGAACCCACGCTCTCGCATGTTAGCGGGACCGCTAAGCTGGGGGTTGATCTGGACTGCCCACTCGCTATCAATGGTGGTGCCAAGTTCAAACCTAACTAGCCGGCCTGCCTGCTGGGCACCAAGTTCCAGATATGAGGATGAGTTGGCATTCTTTGCTGGGAACCATTTCCATCGAGCTCTTTAAAAAATAGAAATGAATATCCAACCTCCCTCGTAACCTAACATCCAATTTCTCCTTTACCCAACTCTTGCAATGAGCGTCACACGAAAATGGAAACAAGCCAAGAGCGCCAACGTAGCATCGGTCTGAGATATGGTGACCAGCAGGCCTTGCGCACATCAGTGGGAAGAGTGGAACATTTGAACGCATAAACAGGTCCTACGAAGCTTGACGCATGTAACTCCAAACTTTCAAAATGTAAAACATTCGCCTGAAGAAAACACACCCTAAGCTAAATCTGTGGTGTATTCATCGAAAATTTGCAGCCAACAGCAAGTTGCACTGTTTTTGAATTTGAGAAAAGTGATTTAAGATGAATATGTTTGTGCAAAGAACTGTTCTGAACTATTAACACTTCTGTGTTGGTGGCTGCATAATCTACCGTTTGCATTTGTGTAGGCTATTCATGTAAACACGAACACCATGCATACATTATGGATTATGTTTGTAGCAAGAGTAAATGTGGGAAGGGGAGGCAGTTGTAATGTAGATAACACAATGATGTTCGAAGTTCATAATTAATTACTCCAATTTCTAATTGCAGGTTGTAGCTCTCTTTGCAATTGCCTTATCCGTCTTTGACACTTATTGCTTAGCGATGGCTCAGCCAGGAACAACACATTATGGCTATTATGTAATGAGTTTTGATTTTGTGTATGCAGGAAACCAACACGGTAAGTAGGCTGTGAAATTATGAATTTAGTTATCAAATCTTTGTAGACCTATTGTTATCCCCATGAAAATGTTGTGACATTTGATTTGGAAAAAAAACCCAGTAATTCTAAGGTCAAAGTCGCGTGGTGAACAGGGTTGGAAATAATCAAATTAATCAGATTATTTTGATTACAGTCAGGTTTTAATAAGTTAAATTGCAACAATAATGACGACAAAGTTAAAGTTTCTTGAGTTTGCTGAAGTGCATGGTTGCTAGTAGTGTTGATACTGCCAAAATGCCACTACGTATAGATCTATTAAGTATTAAAAGTTTAAAATGTGATTATGAAGTGTAAATGTCAATATTAACATACACGCTGCATGAACTGTTATTACAATAATATTACTCAGTAAATAAGCTAACCATCGTGTACTTTGAATTTTGAAAATTTGAAAGTTCAGATGTTTAAAAGTACCTCTTAAATTCAAAAAAGGAAATACTCCATCGTATTTTGCAAATTTTCAATAGGCTATTGATGAAAAGATGTAAAATTTCAGTCCTCCTATCTTCTTCAGGCTTCTTCAATAAGTGCTTCTTTCTGTTTACGTTGTTGTTGTGCTCTTGCTATCTTCGTTAGCAGATGACGACGCAGGTTTGTACCGTAGCCTACTGTATTTCAGTCCTTGATTGTGACTCATTTCGAACATACTTAGTAAGCCTTTTTGCTAGCAACCAGTCAAGACGTTGCGAGGGCCCTCCTTTGGCCGAACTTATAAGCCTAAACGGTAGATTGGGCTTGTGCGTTTTCACTTGCTCGAAAATAACAGGGTATTTGTAGCGATACCAATTGGGATGCGCGTAGGTCTAACCTATGTGAGTGAGCTGAGTGAACGAATACAACACGAGTTGAAGAAGTGTGGCCTGAAGTCGTTTACTAAAAATGGCAACAACTTCAAGTCGATGCTCATGCGAAAATCAGTAGAACACCAAGTATAGGCTGTGAGAGAGAGAGAAAAAAGTAATGGAAGATGAGCTTGAGGTTGTCCCAAACACAGTTGTGGGTGTGTGTCGAGTGCCATGCAGTGAGTGTGATACTGCATATATTGGTGAAACACGGAAAGGCGTACACACTAGAGTGGGCCAGCATGTGGCAGACGTACGCATCTCACTGCGTCGTATCTCACTGTAGAGCAAGAGCCCATGCCGAGATATCTACATCATAGGTACAGATGTTTTAACTGTTGGATTTTCTGCGGAAAAGTAAGTCTTTTACGAATTCCCGGGGCTTGCGAGTCAAACTGGACGCTTTTGGGGCATCGGGGGGTTAAAAAACCCCCAAAAATGACCGTCATTTACCTCATAAGGTATATGGATGAAATTAACGTCAAAACAATCTTTAGTATACCAGATTAAGAGCTGCACACAATAAGACACGAATATTGGATGCCAAAACCATTTAAAACGCCATTAAAGAGCAAGAGGAAGTCCCGTGTCAATAGTGACTACCATTTATCTCGTAAGGTACATGGTTCAAATTAACGTCAAAACAAACTTCAGTGTATCAGATTCATGGCTGCATATAATAAGACACGAAAATTGGGCACTGTAACCATTTAGAATGACATTAAAAAGCGAGGGGAAGAGCTGCCCCCAAAATGACCGCCATTTACATCACAAGGTACATGATTCAAGTTAACACAAAACCAAACTTTAGTGTACCAGAATCATTGCTGCACACCATAAGAATGACAATTTGGGTGCTGTAACCATTTATGATGCCAGTCATATATATTAAAGGCGGCCAAAATGGTTATGGGGAACCTTGTTTTCATTGAACAGTAATCTCGTTTAATGTTCAATTCTTGTGTGGGTCTATTACAACAAGGGACCCGCAAAAGCATTGAACATTAATCGAGATTAATTTAATGCAAAATAACATACAAGTCTGCTTGGACTAGTACAAATATTTTGTTGATCTCTTTATTAAGGTAATCGTATCAGACATACAGTATATTATTAAATTAATAATGTATGTCTGCAATTACCTTAATACAATCACCACATACAACCATTGTGGCATACTCTACATCACAGAATAGAGCTTGTCATATTAGACTACAGAATAGACCATATCAGATCAGGTAACGGAACAGAATAGCACAATAATGTTTTTTAGTATTGTTCATCACTATCACCATCACTATAACTCTCATTTTCATCTCTTCAGCAACTACGACTTCATCTGCATCTTCTGAAGATTTCTCAGCAGCATCCACACCTGTCTCAAGAATCAACATGTCAAGAGTTGGTGAAGTCTGATCCCCTGCAAACCAAACAGCTGTATATTTATCTTCAACTTACTTCCAAACGTTCTTTACAGGAGGTAAGCTGGAGTATGGCTCACAGTTGCATTGTTCTAAATACAACATATACAACATAGGTAAGCTATACCTTCTGGTTAACAACAGCCTTTTGCATGGAGGAAGCGAGCTTACATCAATCCGTCTAATATTGTCTAATGGAAGCACACTGTTGCATATGCGAAAACAGTATTGCTTCGTTCAAAGGTAGGTTCAGTTTGCCTTACAGGGAAGACACAAACAGCTCGATGTTAAGGCAGGTGATGTGTTATCGTTTACAGTTTCAGTTCTTCCAAATGATGCAAAAGCTTCCTGGGCTATCTTGTTCTTCTCATGAAGTGTAGATGGTTCTTACTTTTCCTCTTCTAGAAAATGCAGCTACGTATTTGCTTAATCACATCCTGTAAAGGCTGGAATGAAACAGGATAATAAACGTCCAAGCTTTTCAAAGAGCTTGGTCATACTTATGTACCGCAGTGTATTCTAGTCTGCATTCTACCTTCGAGCCGTACCTTAATCCCCATATCGAGCTTTTCCATGTTTCCTCGTACAATAGCCATGACGTCAACATCTGATATTCGAATGACAACATTTGCAGGAGGGGGTACTTGTGAGAAATTAAACACCATTCTAGAGTCTGCCTCTTCACAGTTACTAGACAAGATGAAATGGATTGATGCAAGCTCCCTTCATCCGTGCAAGGCGTTATTGAGCAGAAGATACAGCGTACTAATTATATATTCTATATTAGGAACAATGCTGTTATGAGCCATACTCCAGGTTATCTTCTTGTAAACAATGTTTAGAAGTTGCTTGATGATAAAGTATACAGCTGTTTGGTTTTCAGGGGATCAGACTCCACCAACTCTGGAGAACAACTGATAGATGAGACAGATGTGGATGCTGCTGAGGAAACTCCAGAAGATGCAGATGAATTCTTAGTTGCTGAAGAGATGACTAGTGATGAAGATCAGGGTTATAGTGATAGTGACCAACAGTGCTAAGAATCGCTATGCTGTTATGCTGTGAACTGATATGAGAAATTCTGTGATATGCCACAATGGGTGGGTGGAAGCCCCGTGCATCGTTTTTTTCTATTTCTATTTCTATGTGGTGTTAGTATTAAGATAATCATATCAGACATAATATTTCTACTAGTCCAATCAGACATGTATGTAATCTCGGTTAAATTAATGTCAATTATTGTTCATTGCTTTGGGTGGGTCTATTAAACAAAATTCCCTACGACAATTTCGACGCGCCATTAAGCCTCATCCCCCCCCCCCCCATGACAATTTTGACCGTTTTGAATATATGTTGGGAAAATGTGACACCCCAGGAAAACCCAACCTTTGGGGCGGCAAAAAAGGCGTGAAAGGGGAAATTCCTAGTGGCCCCAAGGGTAACAAAAGGACCAGCACAGAAAGGACTTGCGTCTTAAACGGTTACAGCACCCAAATTTTAAGTCTTATGATGAGCAACCAAGATTCTGGCGTACTAAAGTTTTTTTTGGAATTAACTCGAAGGATCTCCTTATGATGTAAAGGACGGTCATTGGAGCGCGGGTCTACTTCTAATTCTTTAATGCTATATAAATGGTTGGTTTTACATCACCCAATTTTTGTGCCTCAACTATGTGCAACAATGAATCTGCTACACTAAAGTTTGTTTTGATACAAATTTCAACCATGTACCTTACGAGATAAATGGCGGTCATTTGGGGGCTGGTCTACCTCTGACCCTTTAATGTTGTCTTAAATGGTTACAGCGCTCTATTTTCGTGTCTTATTATATGCAGCCATGAGTTTGGGACCGTGAAGTTTGTTTTGATGTTAATTTCAACCATGTACCTTATGAGGTAAATGGCAGTTACTTTTGGCGTGGGACTTCCTCTTGCTCTTCAATGGCGTCTTGAATGGTTTTGGTGCCCGACTTTCGTGTCTTATTGTGTGCAGCCCTTAATCTGGCATACTAAAGATTGTTTTGACGTTAATTTCAACCATGTACCTTATGAGGTAAATGACGGTCATTTTTGGGGGTCTTTTAACCCCCCTATGCACCGAAAGCGTCCAGTTTGACTCGCAAGACCCGGGTATTCTTAAAAGACTTACTTTTGTACCTTATGACGTAGATATCTCGGCATGGGCTCTTGGACTACTGCATGGACACTGGCCACACGATAAAATGGAGTAAAACAACACCTTTAAATCAAATTCTAGGAGTGATCGACATCTTAGAAGGTTAGAATCACTTGATATCCAGCACGAAATTAATTCTGGCAAGCCCTTAATGAACCTACAAGACCCATCCAATCCAGGAAACCTACATCTCATTATCCAAGAATTGGGCGAGCGTCTCACGCGAAAATGGCACAAAGAAAACATGAGCGAGTCTCCCCAGTGAGTACAGTAGGCTACGGTACTAACGAACATAGCAAGAGCATAATAACGATGTAAACAGAAAGGAGCACTTGTTGAAGGAGCCTGAAGAAGATGAGAGGACTGAAATTTTACATCTTTTCGTCAACAGCCTATCGAAAATTTGCAAAATATGATGGAGTATTTCCTTATAACTTAGTTAAGTGATAGTTTAGAAGATGTGTGTTCCATACCTGCAGAATATGCCATAGCAGTGTTTTTTGTTGTTTTAGTTCTGGTGCATCCTACTTGTATATCAGCGGTTTTGTGTCAGTCAACCTAGTCCTTGATTATGATCAGGTGAATTTAAATTTTAATCATATTATAATCGTTACAACACCCTGGTGTGGAGGCCGACCTCCGAGTGCTTGAGTCATTTGCAATACAACATTGCGAGTACAATAACATCCCTCAGATGAACGTGCAGCCTCCCCGTACCGCCAAATTGGCCAATACTTATTTTGCCAGAACTATCTGACAAACTTCATTCACATTGGCTACCTTTTCTCCCTTCTCCAGTAACCACCATATAGAGAGAGCAGCACAACAACAAGTACCTACAACCCAAAATTTGGAGCAAAGGCCAGCGCGAAAATTCAAAAAAAATGATCATTAATCATTTGTAGGAATGTGGCGAAGTAGGACACAGTAACTTGAGTCTGAAGAAAGTGGCAGCCAGTGTTCACTGAAAATTTGCAAGTTTTCTTCCGTTTAAATCTTGTCCTCCTGGTTGTGTGTTTTTTGTGCGAGTATGTCTGCTTCTTCCAATCGAAGTAACTTGGCCAAAAATTGGTTTCTACTTGCCGTTCACGAAAATTTCTATTACCTGTAAATTTGATTGCATTCAGTTCCTGGATGCTCCTTATCAACCTTGAGGTTTTTCGCTCTCTCGATCCGGCCAGTGCGCAACCCCACTGCGCATGCGTCACCATGCGCGGCCCTCCTATAAAAGCAGACGGTTCGCCCATGGCGGCCATCTCTTTTCCTCAAGCTCTCGTCGCAAGACATCGTCTGAAGAAAGCCGCTCTCTCCCGTTCGCCCATACGTCATTCGACAAAGCCCACTCGTCGATTCGTCGGCCTGACCGCCGCTCACAGCCCATCAATTGGGCGTCAATTGGGCGATAAGTCTGTCCTCCTGTCCGGTGTTTTTCAATTTTTGCAGGAGGTACAGATGTATGACAAGATTTAGATTAGGGGTTTGAATAATATCTCTGTAATGTGTGGTGCAGTGGCAACCCGGACCACTGCACTGTGACTGAGGTTGGCGCTAATGACCAAGTTGTCGACGCGCCATTAAGCCTCACTCCCCCCCCCCTCACAGCCCATTTGTCACCCGTGCCCATTCGTCGAAGAGAAGACCGCACATCACAGCCAGCCCATTCGCTGCTCGTTATTCGCCATTCACCACTCGCATTGGCATTTTCATTGACAATGGACTTGTCACTGTCGCCCATTCGCTCATTCGTCCATTCGCCAACAGTCGTCATTCTACTGCCCGTTCGTCGTTCGCATGTCCATTCGTCATTTGAAACTCGTTCGTCACTTGAAGGCCCATTCGTCATTCGCAAGCCCGTTTGTCGCTCACAAGTCCATTCGTCATTCGAAGCTTGTTTGTCACTTGCAGACCCATTCGTCATTCCCAAGCCCGTTCGTCGTTTGCAGCTCGTTCGTCGCTTGCAAGCCCATTTGTATTTTGCTAGCCCGTTCGCCACTCGCAGGCCGTTCGTCGATCACAAGCCCATTCGCCGACCACATGACCGTTCATCGTTCACATGGTTTCTAACCATTAGCCCCATTCGTCGTTCGTAGCCCACTCGTCGTTCACACAAACGCCGTTCTCAGACAAGCCCTCACTCATAGTGGGTCCGTCGTTCGCTCAAGCTAAGCTCCCGTTTTTCTTCAATGTACGCCTAAGTCAGAAGTCATGCACTCGCCGTTCGCCCGTTCGTCGACATCCAGTGCTCGCCTTCTTTCAAGACAAGCGTTCGCCCTACTGTCGTCGTCCGCCCTGCCCTCCTCCGCCCAAACCAAGGGTCCGTCGCTCATCTTGCATAGATCTCGAATCCCGTTTGCACCCGACGCCCGTCCTAGCCAAGCGTTCGTCGCCTTTCCTGCGTTCATCATTTGCCGATACAAAGCATTCATCTTGATTCAAGACATGTGTTCGCCCCAACCAACGCTCGTCCCTTCGTTCGTCAGAGCATTCCTCATCACTTACACTCTGACTGAATCCTCATCAAGCTGCCTTCCTCTGGACGATCCAAGCAACATCGAAAGTCCCTTGGAAGAAGCGTTAGAACCTTCTCCGTCTCGCCCATAAACGTCTGCAGCGCATCCTCTGATTCACAAACACCATGTGAATAGCGCAAGCTTTCATCTCGGCGTTCATCTGAATTTTCACTGCACACGCTCGGTGCTGAACCCTTCACCTTCGGCTCTCACCGAACCATCAAGCCATCGAAGTCCGCCAACACCACTCCTTCGTCTTCATCTCACGATGTCTCCCACGCTCGGAACTCGATCACCATCTCGAACATCATTTCCAGCAAAAGGATGCAGACCTCTGGAACTTCACCTTCATCAATGACGGCATTCTACAATTCCGTCCCTGGATTCGGGCGTCTCCAGCCCTTATTCCTTGCCAACTTCAGCAACCTACAAGCCCTTGGCCGTGACCACCCACAAAACTTGCCAAATGTAAGCCCTTGGATTTCAAAGAGCCAACCATCGTTGCTTCCCGACCACCATTTAATGAAGGCTCCGTCCCATCATCACGCAGCAACCATCCTCAGTCGATCTCCATCCAACTGCATTCCGTACAAGGCCGCCGTCCGCTTCCCTCCAGTTCTCATCACCGCTCCCCTGCTTCAAATCACGCTCATACATGAGTTTTCACCTGAAAGGAATCTTGAACAAGGAAGAAGAGCTTCACCGGTTAAACGAACACCTGAAAGAAAAACTTCACTTGAAGAAATCTTTCACCCTAAAGAAGATTCACTTACAAATGTTGGCTTACATTTCACCAAATTCTTTGCCAACAAGTCGACCCCTCACCAAGAGGAAGATATTTCCATATGAAGATCTCCCGCTCACAAGAAGACCTTTCACCTGAAAGGAGACCCTCGCCTGCATTTTGTCTCCCATCTGAAGGAAAGTTTCACCGGCGTAAAACTCTGTCACCGACATGATCTTTCACCTGAATGGAAACCTCTCACCTTGGAGCTTCTTCCCCTTGAGAAGATCTTTCACTAACAAGAAAGTCTTGCACCCATCTGGGATCTGTCGCTAGAAGGAGATCAACGCCTTTGAAAAAATCTTCACCTAGAAGATGATCCTTCACCTGTAAGCAGTCATTCACCAGAAGGAAAGCTTGCACCAACAAGAAGATCTTCCACCCGTAAAGCTCAAAAGTCTGAACATTCCATGCCAGAAGACAATCCTTTGCCTGAAGAAATAACCTTCACCACAACAAAGATCTTCGCCTAGAAGACCTTTCATTCAAATCACCTTCGCCTAAGAAGATTTTTCTCTCACAACATAACCTTCGCTTGTGAGAAGATTTCAACCAGCACATTGTTCTTTCACCGTTGAAAAGATCTTTGACTCACCGCACATCCTTCACCCAGAAGGTCGACCCGCCATTGAAATCCATCACTCGAGAAGATCTTACTCGGTTGAGGACGCTTCTCCCGTAAGAAGATCCTTCGTCCAGAATATGATCTCAACCAACACACCATTCCTCGTCTAATGGAAATCGATCACTTGATTAAAGACCTTTCTCCAACAAGCTTGATTAAAGACCTTTCTCCAACAAGGTCCCTCATCTAGGGAATGTATTCTTGCCTAGGAAGATCCTCACCCCGTGTTCCTTCATTCTGAACTCACCTCAAGCTGCCGCACCATCAAGTTCACGTGATCCTTGCATCACAACAATCCAACTAGAACTTCCAACCAACCGGCTACATCCTGGTCGAAGTTAATCGTTCGAAGGAAGATCTTTCTCAATGAATTACTCTCCATATGAAAAATTCATCTGGAATCTCCTTATCTAAAAAAAAAAAAAAAAAAAAAAAAAAGAGCAAGCAAAATATCGGCAACCCGGCTTATTCCAGTCCAACCTTTGCCCACCACATGAAGCTTCCATCCGCAGCTTCCCACACTGCTTCGTCAATTTCTTAGGAACCTCCAGGCAGTCGACATCATCCAAAAATAATCGCCTCCAGCATTCTCGTCACGAAACAGTGAATCGATTGGCTCACCGCTCTTCTTCGCAAAACACTGAACATCCGGGAAGTGGCCTCAGAACCTTCCAACAAACAATCCCCAACCTGAACGAACAGCAAGATCTACTTCTGGTCTCTTCCAAACCTTCATCGTCACATGATCCACAATCGAGGTTCCATACGCCCGACATTTCTCCTTCATCGCAGTACTATCGTCGCTAACACGTACAATCATCAACGGCTGTTCCCAGCTCCAACCTAGCATCTGAATCACCCTGAACCTGCCTTCTCATCAAGTTTTTGAATGCCGACATTCTTATTGTGAATGACACACTTTCATCCACACCCACGGAATGCTTCCGACAATGACACTGTAACATCTCAAGATTCCAATCACTATCAACCTCTCAAACAGGCCCTAAACCGTACGTCACACCCTGTCAGAGCCTCTCTGCCTCCCTCCCATTTCTTCAGGAACACGTCAAGACATGAAACAAACTACATGATCTGGATCCCTCGTCACCACATGGACCTTTGAATCATCTTGTTTTCTCGAATCTCATCTATCCTAAGCCCGTCTGGACTTCGAATCACAACACAGAAATCTTCCTGAACCATGAAACCCATCATGTTTCTGAACTTTCAAAACCCCGCTGACGACAGACCTGCCGCAACGATCTCTCGTCTACTACCAACGACTAACCATCAACAGAACAAACCAACGGTTGTCACGACCCAAACTCACCTTCCACAACCATTCTCCAATGAACCGACATGTCCGACGCAATCACAAGTTGGGTCAACACAACTGCCAGGAACTCGGAGCACCGATCATGGGCATTCCACAACCAGTCTCCACCACTGAACGCCCTAGTCGTATCAAGAAGCCAGACTATCCGCTCAACCAACACATGCATGGATACGTCAAGGCAAGTTTATGGGTTACACCATCTACAGGACTTCCTATCGTAAACCAAATGTGTAGTGAACTCACCCTCACGCACCAGACAACTTCATTCTCGGCCAGAATCCCGTCACGACGACCCTCCATTACCTCGAAGGCATCATCCGGAATTTTGAACCTCTAGCACAACAAATCTTCAAAGAACACACGATTTGTTTTAACCAAACACCTAACCTGCAATTGAACAGACTGACACGATCATACTTTCACATGTTGGATCAACATGATCATCCACAATCTATTGGGCACTCCACAACCACATCACTCACTGGATGCTTCCATCAGAAGAAGCCTGACCTTCCTACTAGGGATCAACCGATACAGAAAAATACCGATCCGATCCGATACAGATATATCGATACCGATTTAAAAAAAAAAGTCAATGGGTCAGAAAGTCAAACGCATACTTCATCATTGCGAAACTGGTGTGCAAGAAAATTAAATTTCTAATTTTTTTTTTCTCAGTGGTGGCAGATCCGCAAGTGTACCTTCGACTGTAAAAAAAAAAACCCAGAGTACACTGCAGATAGGCCTATTCCCAAGAAGCCCTGCCCTGATTCTGGCAATGCACACACGTTGAATTCACTAAGCTGCTGTGCAGATGACGTCATGGGAGACAAGCCATGCTATGCAGGAAAGGTTTCTCACAAGCTGGGTGGAGTAGCCAGCGTGCACGGAAGTTGATCGTATCGGCTAAAATATCGGTAAATAAACACCGATACAGATCCGATACTGATACACAAAAAAATACCGATAATATCTGTAAGTACCGATACCGATATCGGTCAATCCCTACTTCCTACCAATTAACATTTTCTTGGACAGGTCAAGGCAAGCCTTAGGCTGCACTGTCTGCTGAACCCACTGTCTTAGCCAGACATGTAGTCCTACTAGCGAAAACCGGCAATCGGCGTTTACAGTGGTATGCAAAAGACATTTTGAACAATCGAATACACAATACCACAATAGCAGAACACTGTTGAGTTCCTCTTTTAAATTTTCAGTGAAATTGTCGTTCACCTTCTTCGGAAATTTTCATGCACAAGGAACTGGTTGCTACATCATGTAGAAGAACTCAACAGTGTTCTCCTATTGTGGTATTGTGTATTCGATTGTTAAAAATGTAGTCCTACCCCCCTTAAGCACTAAATAACAGAAACGAAGACAGAAGCAAGACCCATCTCTACCACCTACATTGACGAGTTCAACTGTAAATGCAATCAAATTTACGGGTAGTAGAAATTTTCATGAATGGCAAGTAGAAAGCTTAATTTTACCTGGGGGGAAGGTCAAAATTGGTTTCTATTGCCTAATCGAAAATGTATATTACCTGTAAATACCCACCCTACCTCCCCTCTTGAGCCACCATCATGGTTGACACATGGAGAGGAAAAGATATCGCCGCCATGGGCGAACCGTCTGCTTTTATAGGAGGGCTGCGCATGGTGACGCATGCGCAGTGGGGTTGCATACTGGCCGGATCGAGAGAGCGAAAAACCTCAAGGTTGATAAGGAGCATCCAGGAACTGAATGCAATCAAATTTACAGGTAGTATAAATTTTCGATAAGGCAATAGAAACCAATTTTGACCTTCCCCTCAGGTAAAATGGTTTTTTACAGTTAAAAAGTTGAATATATTGGGCAAGTCCACAAAGCACTTAGGTTAGCATAAGCAATGTGTGGCTATCGTGAAGGTTTGAATGGCTGAAATATTGAAACACTACCATAAACAATCTTATGGCCTGAAAAATGATAGAAAAATTAATCTGATGATACTCTTTTTATTTTGTTTCAGTGCGCAACACACTTCTTGCTTGTGCAGTACTAACGTTATTGCTTTCATTCCCACTTCTGTTTACATCCTTTATACTTTTGCTGGGATTGCGAAGGGTAAGTACTAAGTATACATTAATATGATTTTGGATATTGTCGTGTGTTGAGCTTGGAAAGGTAGGATTTTGTGCCTCTCCACATGCAAAGTGGTATAAATGTGTTAAAGCAACATTATGTTGTTATTCTCATACTTTGCTGTACGTCATGCGGTTAGCGGACGATGTTTTGCTATTTCGGAAGTGCCTTTCGTAATTTTCTAGCAATTTTCGATGGATTCATTTCTGTTTGAGTTTTGTGATATACAGAGAAGTCTAACTAGAAAGAAAGGAGTTAATTTTCCTAATCGGTCGTTAAAAATTAGTGTAGTGGGAGACCAAATTATTTTAATTGCTAAAGGCCTATGTGTGAATAACAGGTCATTTACTGATTCTCTGTGTCCTGGGAATTGTTAAGTCGGTTTGATTTTGTGTGGTGTCTAGATACTGTTAGTGTGTTAATTTACAATTTCTTTTTTGCCAAAACATCTTAACCTGTTAATTTGCATTACATTATCCCCAATGGAATGTTCCCCTGGAGGTTTTTTCGTCTTCGCAGCTGCCTGCTTGCATGCCCCACTGCACCTGCGCGGAGCAGTCCTCCCTTATAAAAGCGAGAGCGCGGACACTTTCTGCATTCATTTTCCTCCAGAGGTGTCTACACGTCACCTCGCTCCTTGATTCCCCGCCTTTCGTCGGAATTTGGATTACCGAAGATGGCCGCCGCACCCGAAGCCTCCGCTTCATCTGCCTCTTACCCTCATGCTCTTGCTCTTCCTTTCGTCCTCGGTCACCGCTGGGTCTCTGCCCTGGACCTCGCCGCCGATGGTCCGATCCTTCCCACAACTTTCACCGATGCTCCTTTCATCGATGAAGCCACTCAAGATGAGTCTCCGCTTCAAGCCAGTCAAAGCACTCCTCCCTCTTCACCTTTGGACCTTTCGTCACTCCACCTTGAACGTCACAAGTGAGAGACAACTATCGTGAAGCAAAGAAAAATCTGTGCCAAGCTGTAGCCATCTCCGACCCGCTTCCAGCTCCCAACTCCCCGTTGGACCTTTCGTTATATTCTTCCCGCAGCGAAGTCCGCCACTTGGTCCACGAAGCTCTCCTAGGGAATGCCGCCGCCATCGTGCACGTCTTCCGCCCGCCGCGTCCGCACTGAAGACTGGGTTTCATCTACCACCAGCCATGACGGCCACAAGCGAGGCCCACAGTCTTCTCCTGAAACGGCCAAGAAACGAAAGGCCACCTTTCCGCCTGCGGCTCCGGTGCCTGTCCCAGGAAACTCACTCCCGGTTCACAGCCCAAGTCCAGCTTTCGTCACTCCACCATTCAACGTCCCAGAAACATATCAACTTCACGGACGACACAACTGACGATCCAACCATCCCGCTGGCGTCTCTACTGAAAACGGTCGAAGAAACAGTCCCCAACTGTTTTCTCTTCAAGCCGTCGCAATCTACCGATGCTCCCGTCATCACCAGGGGCCTAAAGACTGGATTTGGCTTCGCTCTCCGTGACAAGGACTCCAAACCCCGCAGCCTTCTCGGCCAATCAACCACCTTGCTGACATGCTGGTGTGCCCGTAGGCAGAATTAGGGTGACGGGTGACGCTACGTCGCAAGCCGGCTGGCTCCGTTGCAGGCCATTTGTCCTGCCAAAAAAAAATAGCAAATGCACCCCTAATGCGACGGAAATAAGCCCAAGCTTACTTCAAGTCAAAATTCCAAATTATCATGGAATACCATAATAAGGTTTAATTCTTGGTTTTTACTTTCGAATTAAAGACGTCACTTTTTTTTTTTTAACGTTTGCGGATTCTTTCATGAAGGTAACCATAGCGCCACCGCGATTTGTTCTCCGACGCTTCTGATCTGGTGGGCACCAATGACAAATGAGTGTTTATACTACTCAGCGGACCTCCTCCTGGCTACAAGACCACATGGAAGCATTTAAAAGTGAGTCTTGTCTCCATGTATGGTGCTTCTTACCAAAAGCATTTTCAAACGTTACTAATTCAAAGGTAACGTGTAAACAAATTACTTCAAAAGTTGTTACGAAGATAGAAAAACAACCAACTTGCTTGACATGTTTTTAATTAAATGTGTGACTATTTTAAAATAAATTCTATACTTTTAAACCTTACTAGACTATAACCAAATTTGATTTATGATCCATTACGACACTTATTATAGGCTAGATAATGTTTTGTCTCCTCACCCCCCCCCCCCCTCCAAAAAAATTGCATTACTAGACTAGAACCAATTTTGAATTGCGGTTCATTATTACGATTCCCCCGTCTGCTGCCGGATTTTTGGTTCGTAAAATATTTGTCGCAGGCTGGTTGAAAATATTCAGCTTCAGGGCCGGTGTGAAAAATGTGAAAATTTACTAGTGACAGAAAAAAATGTAAAATATGTGATAAAATGCGAAAAATACGAGCAGTGGTGTTGAAAAAAAGGCAAAACTCACAAACACGACTAACCTATGAAATTTTGCACATAAATTTTTGCAATTAGATTAGATGTGTGTCCGGGATTAGATGTGTGTGGTTTATTTTACAATATTGAAACCAAACTATGTATGACTGGAAGAGACTCGCTTATTTTCGTTGCAAGAAAGTGACACGCATTAACTCCAAAAGTGGGTATTTCAAAAATGTGAAAAAAATAGTGATAGGTATGCGAAAAAGGTGAAAAATATGAAAATTGGTATGTGAAAAAAATGTGAAAAAAGCCGGTGCCCTGGCAGCACCCTTGCACTGATTTGCATGTACTCTCGAAATTTTGGTGGCTTTATCAAGGATGAATTAGCTGTTTGGGTGAATACGACTTTCTAATAGACGGCCTGCTTCCTTGGCTGTGCAACTCTCGTTAGAGGGCTGCAGCGCGAGATTGAGGACAATAATAGAATGAGCTAGCGATGTACCACAATCATAGTTGTTAACAGTCATCAAACACACTAGAGGGCGGCCGAGTTGCAACCGTTTGGGCCCTATCTTGTAGGGAAGACAATGTAGTAGTCCCTCATCGGCTCTAACTCGGCTGATTTTTAAGAGCTCGAGCCTGTCATACAAAATATTTGCTCATGGTATAAATTCAGTGAGTGGCGCCATTCGTTTCTCATTTGAGTAATCCGTTACAAACTGAGCCTTGCCAGTTGCCACCACTTTTTTTAATAACGAGTCATGCCGTCGTTTTCATGTGTGCGCTATCACTAAGTAAGGCTGTACCGTCCAGTCATGCCGATCAGAGCGTCAACGGATCAATCAGCAAAACGATCATATTTTGCCAGTAACCAATGCAATCTTTTTTGAGGGGAACACACACTTATCACACAGGTACTATTCTATTTCATTTTCTTCATCGTATTTGTAATAATTGACATTAAGAATTAACGGCTCCTGTTCAGCCATTTCGATTACCTTCTAATTTGTAATTTCTTAGCACCAACCTGTAGCAACAAAAAAAATTTTCACAATTGCGAAGTGAAGAAACAAATTTCGATAGTTTAAGTCATCACTGAACACTGTACTTCCCGCCTAGCTCGCGCAAACAGTAAGTGTTACGTGAGCAAAGCCGTCATGTGCGTGTGTACACTGTACAATGGTGTCTTTCTGATTGAATTGTGTAAATGATCTAATGTTTCCATTCGTTCTGCTGGTTCTTCCCTGTACGATCGATCTACAAGCAATCACCAAGGTTGACATATCTCCACTTATCGGATCAAGATCGTATTGGAAGCAAAACTACTGATAGGAACAGTCTTATCACTAGTACATCCAACGCTTAGAATCACACATCCTCCCAAACGTATAATATTCGTAGGTTATATTCTTGTAGGTAGGCACATCTTGGAGGGTGTTTAAACAAAATAAAAAAAAAAATGGTTCCCAAATTCTGCTAACAACATGCAGGACAGTTCTGAACTTGGTGTTGCAGGGCTGTTATCAATTTGTTTGAACTCGGAAAATTGATAACAGCCCTGCTCGCGGATAGGAGGAAAAAATAGTCCAACATTTGTTAATGTGCTAATAACCCAGGAAACAAGTTCATGATTTTTATTTAAGTAGGCTAAGATAATGAATATGTAATGAAAACTGATCAAAATTTAAAGAACACACAGAAAAACAATGCACAATTTCAAATCAAGGAATACCTAGGCAGGTTCGTGAGAATTTTCGATAGACCTAGTCCTCTTATCTTCTTCTGGCGCGCAGTATTGTTCACACTCTGTTTTACATCGCCATTGTGGCACACAACATTTGAAACTCGCATGTCGCGTAGCCCTCTGTATTTGCCAGGTCGGTCTTTGCACTGTGCCGCCAGCCTTTTGCAGAAGTCTGCTCTCAACAGAAACTGGATATTTGGGTTGGAGGGCCCTTGAGTGTTCATTAGTGTGGCATTATTCTTCAGGAGTTGTTGGATTGCCAGAGATTGTGGGCCGCGCTTGATTGTTGGTTTGATGCAGTCTAGAATACCTGGCAACTTCAACACATCAAGAATAATGGCCACTCGAAGGCCCCTCCAACTCCAATATACAGTTTCTGTTAAGAGCATACTGCAGCATAGTAGAAAACTGACCTGGCAAATACAGAGGGCTATGTGACGCAC